>JAXDDW010000225.1:410000-451080 GCA_034670385.1 Hoplostethus mediterraneus | reverse complement strand
CGTTCTACCTGCGTGAGTTGTCCCCTTTCATGTGCCGTCACTCCGTTCCCTTCCACAGATCTGAAGGAGCTTGGTCGGGGGAAAGAAACTTGACTCAAGAGTTTCCCAACACATTGAAGATCTGTGGGGGGGGAACAAGCAACGGTGCGAGGGAAGGAAGGAAGGAAGGAAGGAAGGAAGGAAGGAAGGAAGGAAGGAAGGAAGGAAGGAAGGAAGGAAGGAAGGAAGGAAGGAAAGGAAGGAAAGGAAGGAAGGAAGGAAACAACTGTAAGCAAGGGGACACACTCCAAACCCAAACAGAGCAGACAGAACCTGTGCAAGCAAAACTAACCAGAAAACCCAAAGGGTGGAGATCACCGTCCTGGTGGCGTAGTGACGCACCAGAGAAACAAACAATCACTACTGTCTCACAATGATGATGTCAGCAGTTATCTTACGAAGGCAGTCACAGAAAAAGTAATCAAGAAAAACAAATAGAGATTGTGTAGAGATGAGAAACATGTCTCTCCATAGTCAAGTTGTGGTCCGGTTTTCACTTATACAACGAAACAACATGATCATCTATTTAGTGAATCGAAGAGAAAAGAAGACAATTCCTTGACAGTGATCGATAACATCTCTCTCAACCGATGGTTTTCATTTGATCAAGACTGTATGAACTGGGAAATAGAAACCAGTGTTCCCACAGAAGGGACTCTCGCATGGTGTGGTGGAGGAAAAGAGGAAGGTTGTCACAGAGGATGGAGAGTAGAAGTTGAGATTTGATGCAAATAAAGTGCTGGTGGGTGAATCGTTCGTATGCCACATTCCCCAGTGATGCCTAATGATTCGTAAATTGTCTAAGGCGTGTTCTACCAGATTCAGTCTTTTGCTGTTAAGTTACATTGGCAGATTTCTGAATGGAGTTTGGTCCCAAAGTCCTTTACGGCGTGTATCCGGACTAGACTGAATGCGTTGCGATGCTGAACTACCCATTAGTTTGAACTGTGTTTTTACAGCCTAATCTGTTCATTCCTTCGGTATTTATTTTCTCATCTCCTCTCCAGGTGTCGTGACCACCATCTCTAAGCTGACCAAGACATGCGTCCTGCGGCTGACTCCAGACAACCTGTTCTTTGTTTTGTCTGGTAAAGTGGCCAACGGGCCAGTCGTCACTCATGACGTCCCGGTGGACGTCGTCCCCAGAAGACTGTGGCAGGAGTTCAAAGAGCCCAGCATGCCGGACTTCGATGTAAGAGACGCCACTCTGTGGCGAAACGCAGCGTCTGAAATACTGAACAGGAGAGAAGAGACGTTATAGAAATATTCTCAAAGGTTTTTTAGTCCTGATTTACAACATTTCCATCTGTTCTGTCGTAGCTACAAGTGAAAGGTGGCGTTCACATGGGACATTTGGCGTCCGTCAAATTCACAGACAGTTTGTGGTTGTCTTGAAACCTTTTGACGCCGTCTCCTTCTGAGCAGCGACTGGTCCAACCTAGCAGACAGCCTGCAGGTCCTGAAAGTCTGAAAATGTTATTATATTTTCTAAACTCAGGACCTTGTGAGTCCAGTCATGCAGACGATATTTTTAAATGTGAAATTGGTCTTCTGTTTCATTCTAACTGCCATTGAAAAGGAAAGTTGGTGAAACCTGCAGACATGGAGACTCCTCAGTTCTGGAAAGGCTGAACTGCAGGCGTTGCAGACAGTCCGTCAAAACTTGAACTAGTTTCAACTTTTTTGACAGACTGGGTTGTGATATTTTCAGGCACTGCGCTCAATCCTGTCGATCCACGTCATCCGTCAACACACAGTGTTGTCTGGTTTTTGACGTGTCAAATGCTCATGTGATCGGGACCCAAAGGTCTGGTGAAACCGAGTCAGACTGAAGTTTCTTTTCCTTCCTTGCAGGTCAGTATATATCTACCTGCCCTGAAGACCATAAAGAACGTTGTGGACAGAATGAAGAACCTCTCCAACTTCCTGGTAGGATTGCTTCCTCCAGTCAGACTTCACCTCTGGTGTTAGGTCCTGGAAAAGACTGAAAAAGTCTAAAATGATTCAAGTTGAAGCAACAAAGCATTAAAAAGTCTTCAGTACAGTCAGGAGGTGTTCATGTTTCCACCATATTATGAAGGTTTATTTTCATTACGTTTTATTGTGACGCAACTGTAAAAGTATACAGAGGTTTTGACAGATTCTTTACATCCACTGATATTCAGTCGTGTGTGTGTGTGTGTGTGTGTGTGTGTGTGTCAGGTGATGGAGGCCAACCTGAATGGAGAGATGAACCTGAAGATCGAGACAGACCTGGTTTCTGTCACCACTCACTTCAAGGACCTGGGCAACCCTCCCTGGGGTAACGACAGCTCCACCTCGATTCACCCAGGGAGTCGCTCTGCTTCACCTTCACACACATTCACAACTTCTTCCTGTTTCCAGGTGATGATGGTTCCCAGGCTGGCGGTCAGTCTCAGAGCAGAGACCCAGAGGCCATGGCCGACGCCAGGGTGGACATCAGGAAGCTACAGCAGTTCCTCACGGGCCAGCAGGTCAACCCCAGCAAGGCCATGTGCAGTAAGTCAGCATCAGCACGTTTCCTTTGCTGTCACTTGGTTGATCCTGGAAGTGGCAGGGGAGGGAACCCGGGTCCTGGACCACCATTACGCCCAACCACCCACTGATGTAGGAGAGAAAGGTTCAAGCATCAGGCCAGTGATGAAAGACCGGACCTCCCCACCAACACTTGATCTTCTTTACGATTCCGAAAGTTCAACAGTTACTAGAGTCTCAAACAGGTTCAAAATAAATCACTGGAGATGATCAGAGTTCGAAGCATAGAGTTTTATTCTTCACAGAGACAAAACCCGAGTCGGCTCCGGAACCAAACTAACAAAAGCTATCTGCACATGATCTTATGTATCCTAAAAACTGGGTGGAGAAACCGATTTACGCCCAGTTCTGGCAACTTTAGCTCAATGTCAGCAAGTTTTTTTGTTTGATCAGCAGAAATAGTGAGTCCACCAACCTTATATGGGCATATCCCCCAAGCCCAAACTTCAAGCATCAGCAAAGATAACCATCACCTACCACCGTCCTAGCGCCATGACATCATACCTAGCTTCTCTAGGCGGGTCGTAATATCAAACTTGGCTTTTCCTGGGCGGGTCTTGATATTAAGCTTGGCCCCCTGGGTGGGTCTTGATATTAAGCTTGGCCCCCTGGGTGGGTCTTGATATTAAGCTTGGCCCCCTGGGTGGGTCTTGATATTAAGCTTGGCCCCCTGGGTGGGTCTTGATATTAAGCTTGGCCCCCTGGGCGGGTCTTGATATTAAGCTTGGCCCCCTGGGTGGGTCTTGATATTAAGCTTGGCCCCCTGGGCGGGTCTTGATATTAAGCTTGGCCCCCTGGGCGGGTCTTGATATTAAGCTTGGCCCCCTGGGCGGGTCTTGATATTAAGCTTGGCCCCCTGGGCGGGTCTTGATATTAAGCTTGGCTCCCTGGGCGGGTCTCTGTGGGCAGTACCTCCACCTGGACTTCTCCTGTCTGCATGCCCTGCCAGTCTATTTTTAGGTACTTCTTTTCATGATCGGGCCTGTGTAGCCTGTCTCTGGTCTCCCCTCTTGTGAGCCTCAAACTGTATCTTTCAAAATTTTATGATTATTTTGGGTTTCTTATAGGTTATATGTTTTATCAAAACACACTTTTTATACTTATGATCTTCAGGTTATATAGTTAATCAAAACACACTCTTTATATCTATGCAGGCCTGACATTTTTCATTATCAAAATTGCTTAATACAAAATACATCAAAGTAATGATAATTATTTACAACACTGGAAACTTTACAGATCTGGGTTCAGTTTTTCCTACTATGATGTAGAATGTAAAAAATACTCCTTCCTGGTGCCTCTAAAAGCTACGCTCCAATCCAAGTGGTCATGCCTACACCCACCAGACACTTTATTAGGTCCTGCTTGTTAACAGCCTGCTCCTCCAAACAGCCAATCACGTGGCTGCAACTCAACATATAAAGCATCCAGACATGGTCAAGTGGTTTAGTGTTTGATGCTGGTCTAAGAGACTTTGACCGTGGTGTGGTTGTTGGTTCAGCATCTCAGAACCAGCTGAACCCTCCTGGGGGTTTCACCACTACAGTCTCTATGGTGGAGGACCAGAAACACCTTGTTGATGAGAGGTCAGAGGTCAGAGGAGGATGGGCAGACTGGGTCAAGATGCTCCAGTAACATCTTTACAACAGTGGTGAGCAGAAGGGAGCTTGTTGGATCCATGATGGAGGATTCAGGCTGTTGGAGGCAGAAGGTCCTACCTACTAGAGAGGGGTACCTAATAAAGTGGCCGGTGAGTGTATGTGATGCTGGTTGGTTGACAGGAGGATGTACACTATCACCGACCCTGTTGCATATTCCACATGCAAGTCTTCCTCAACTGTTACAGATCAGGGATCAGCTGTAGCTCAGGACATTTGCAGTCTGTCAATCAATAAAAACAGTTTTCATTTGCAGTTGAAGTCGTCCAACATCTTCTCCTCCAACATGAACTTCTAGTGTTGATCATCCCACTAGATGGCACTAGTGCATTTTGAATTAAGACTTTAAACCTGCAGTGCATCACAACATTCATCAATCAATATCCTTAAAATATGTCCTCATTTACTCAACTCAACATTTACTTCAGATGACATCTTCCTTTCCTCCCCCAGATATCGTCCACAAGAGGATCCTCCACCTGATTCTGCTGCATGAAGACGTGTCCCTGCAGTACTTCATCCCCGCCGTGGCCTAGAGGCTCCACGGTCCCAACCAGCACCACTGGGTTTCTCAACCTGGGGGCTGGGGGCCACCAAATGGGTCGTGGGCCTGTTTCATGGCAGGAGGATGCTGTCTTTATTCCCAGGGGGACACTGAACTGAATCTGGGACCCTGACGATAGTTTTA
Organism: Hoplostethus mediterraneus; assembly: GCA_034670385.1. Classification (NCBI taxonomy): domain Eukaryota; kingdom Metazoa; phylum Chordata; class Actinopteri; order Trachichthyiformes; family Trachichthyidae; genus Hoplostethus; species Hoplostethus mediterraneus. The sequence continues at coordinate 446,139 of JAXDDW010000225.1, read as the reverse complement.
CCGGGGATCTGACGTCAGGTTGTGGGTCCGGTCCTCCCTGTGGTCCTCAGGTCTCCATGCTGACCTGTGTCTGTGTTGTCAGGAGTTACTGTCTTCCTGACTACCCCGGGCTGAACGGATGGTGGCTCAAGAGGGATTCCCACTCTTGATAGCTTCATCTCTTTGTAGGTGCACAGCTGGAGGCTCTGGTCACGTCCTGACAGTATATTAGGATCTCTCAGACCTGCAGAACATTACTTACTGCGGTTGAAACCCCAGCGTCTGGCATTTCAACTGGTATGATGAATTAAACAGTTGAGCAAACAAGATTTCCCTTATCAATTAATCAGACTTGCTAAAACATCCGTATTGATTGTCTGCAGCGCCCTCTAACTGGAAAGCAATGTAACATCGGTGGCATAACAACCATAATAACCACAGAGGTCCTTTACTCTGTAAATACACGGTTCATCATCGGTCACCAAGAGAAATATTTCAGGGAGGTGCTTGCTTGAGTTACATTCTTTTAAAGTCAAAGTGATTCACAAAACCTTGTTGCTTCAGAGCATAAAACACAAGGTGTTGACACAAGCTCCTCATGAAGACGAATTTAAACACAATTATACTTAAAAGGTGTTTTTAAAAAAGGAGTTATTATTACTGTATATTATAAAAAGTGTTCCCAATGTTGCTAAAATTAAAACAGTTCATGAGAAATCAGAAGCTTTTTCATTGGTGGGAAAATAGAGTTTAGAAACATTTTGACACCCAAATCTTCAAAATAAAAGCTCACACAAGCCACTATTGCAGTTGGGTCCTCAAATGAATGAATGAAAACAGTTTGCATTGATATGAGAAGTTTTGAGTTATTTCTACTCGTCAGTGAATTTTGTCTTTAGGTTCTTATGTGTTGTGTAGTTGTGAAGACAAGTAAATACAAGTTATACACAAACTGTTTTTAGACTTTTTCATCAAGTGATTTCATTTCTCATCTCAATCCTGTAATAATATTAAAGCTTTGAGTCACTATGAAATCAGAGGGATTCATCACTTCATAAATGCTACGTATGTGGTCGGGTGAGACTCACCTTGTGAAAACTACCAGAAACAAACTGAACCGGTTCTTTGTTGATCGCTGTTAACCAGCCAATACAAACTGATCTCAGTTCTGTTCTCTGAACAGGCCTGGATGGATGATATAGTAATAGTCATGTTTGAGTTCACACCTTTCTACTGTGCAACTCTGCTGTCTAGTTTGTGTTGCCTGGTCCTGAGCCGTTACCATGAGAGGGAATCGTTTCAATCTGACCTCAGACCAGCTGCCAGGTCTAAAACAATGTATTTTTAGTACCAGAAGGAGTACATAAAAGGTACTATTACTACTACTACTGCTACTACTGTTAGTACTGGGACTACTAATATTACACCTATAACTACTATTACAAGTACTGCTGATACTAGTGGAGGTGTGGGCTGGATGCAGGTGAGCGTGTACAACACGTGACCGCCAAAGCTGCCCGTCTACCCAAGTACCCCTGGATGGGGGAGGGGCGGGAGGAGAGGGGAGGAAAGCAGAGGAGGAGGTAGGGAGGGACAGAGGGGAGGAAAGGAGGAGGATAGAGGGCAGAAAGGGAGGGGAGGGGGGAGGGAAAGAAAGGAGGAGGACAGAGGGCAGAAAGGGAGGGGAGGGGGAGGGAAGGAAAGGAGCAGCATCCATTTACTTGACCTTTGTGGGCGGGCTCCAACCGTCTACTGTAACGCCATTGGCTGCACGTTGAAAGGTGGAAGTTCCATTCATTTGACCTGTGAGCCGCATGGCAGCGTGCACGACTCTGGCCTGAGAAAACACTGATGCACAAAACGTCTGGATCAGTAAAGACACAGACACTACAGTGATGTTCACATGTTAGAACTCAACGTCTGTTGAGCTCCAATGTGAACACAACATGTGATCAGCAGTAAACTAACCTGGAATGATCCTGCACTGCTGCAGAGTTACGTTACCCAAACCAAAACACACACAACTGCTGTTGCTCAAAGCAGGAAGGAAGAGAAGCAACACTCAGCATCCTGATGACAATTAATGGGTCTGACACTAGTTAAGACTTTCTACAACATCATGGAGCATCAGGGACATTTATCTGCATCACTGTTAGAAATGATGGAATTATAATTGAATTGATATAATTATAACTTCTATCTATTGATATAATTATAACTTCTATCTATATAATTGATATAATTATAACTTCTATCTATATAACTGATATAATTATAACTTCTATCTATTGATATAATTATAACTTCTATCTATATAATTGATATAATTATAACTAATAACTATATAATTGATATAATTATAACTTCTAACTATATAATTGCTATAATTATAACTTCTATCTATATAATTGATATAATTATAACTAATAATTATATAATTGATATAATTATAACTTCTAACTATATAATTGATATAATTATAACTTCTATCTATATAATTGATATAATTATAACTAATAACTACAAAATTGATATAATTATAACTTCTATCTATATAACTGATATAATTATAGCTTCTATCTATATAATTGATATAATTATAACTAATAACTATATAATTGATATAATTATAACTTCTATCTATATAACTGATATAATTATAACTTCTATCTATATAATTGATATAATTATAACTAATAACTATATAATTGATATAATTATAACTTCTATCTATATAACTGATATAATTATAACTTCTATCTATATAATTGATATAATTATAACTTCTATCTATATAACTGATATAATTATAACTTCTATCTATATAATTGATATAATTATAACATAACTATATAATTGATATAATTATAACTTCTATCTATATAATTGATATAATTATAACTTATAACTATATAATTGATATAATTATAACTTCTATCTATAACTGATATAATTATAACTTCTATCTATATAATTGATATAGTTATAACTTCTATCTATATAATTGATATAATTATAACTTCTATCTATATAACTGATATAATTATAACTTCTATCTATATAATTGATATAGTTATAACTTCTATCTATATAATTGATATAATTATAACTTCTATCTATATAACTGATATAATTATAACTTCTATCTATATAATTGATATAGTTATAACTTCTATCTATATAACTGATATAATTATAACTTCTATCTATATAACTGATATAATTATAACTTCTATCTATATAATTGATATAGTTATAACTTCTATCTATATAATTGATATAATTATAACTTCTATCTATATAACTGATATAGTTATAACTTCTATCTATATAATTGATATAGTTATAAGGTCAGTACATTGTGACCAGAACCAGATCAACTCACAGAACTAACAGAACTATGGTGTCCTGAATCAAACTGGAGGATGGACAGTAGAGGCATCATGAAGAAACAGGAAGTCATTGTGGTGTCTGAATCAGCTTCCTGTCACCAACACTGATATCAGAGAGAAACACAGGAAACTGATGAGGAGATAAAGGATGGAGAGGAAACAGCAGAGGAGAGTTGAGGTGTCAAACATGAAGACATAGAGACAGAGAGAGACGCCATGTTAAGATACCGACTGACCAGGCTGGTTAAGACTACTGACTAACTACTGACTAACTACTGACTAACTACTGACTGACTACTGACTGACTACTGACTGACTACTGACTGACTACTGACTAACTACTGACTGACTACTGACTAACTACTGACTGACTACTGACTGACTACTGACTGACTACTGACTAACTACTGACTAACTACTGACTGACTACTGACTGACTGGACTCCCAGCAGCAGATATGGATCCAGTAGTGATGCTGTTCATGTTGGTCTGGAGCACAGGTAGGACTCTGATAGAGAACCAGGCCTTCAATGGGAAATCAGTCATATTATTGATATGTGATTAATATGAACTAGTCAAAAGATGAATATGTGATCAATAGTTTAACTAGTCTAATGATTAATACGTGATTAATAGTTTAACTAATATTATAGTGAGTTCAGTCCATAATCTGTGTGTATTTTCATTTAGATGTTTTACTTTTAAAATCTGGTGCAGGAAAATTCTTACATATGCACTTTGTATTTTGTGCTTTTGGTCCTCAGGACTCCAGGATGAAATAAAACACAATTCAAAAGGTAAATACAGAAATGAAGTAGAAATGGAGAATTTAAAACTGAAACTAGATCTTTGATTTGACTTTATTTTGCTTCAAATGAAAGTAACATTACTTCTATTACTGATTACTCTGTTCAGAGCCTGATGATGTCAGGTTGGTGGGAGGAGCCAGTCGCTGTGCTGGTGGACTGGAGATGAAACACCAGGGAGACTGGAAACCAGTGGAAAACTGGTACTCTATCTGGAACCTGAAGTCAGCAGCTGTAGTGTGTAGACAGCTGGACTGTGGATCTGCTGTTTCAACAGGAAGTAGAAGAGGTTCAACAGAACAAACTGTATGGGGGATTACAGCTGACTGTGATGGATCTGAGTCTGGACTGAAGGAGTGTGGAACAGTGGTGGGTTCATCTACCAGGTCTTCCAGTCAGGAGGTGATCTGCTCAGGTAACACTGAACAATGACGTCATATTTCCTCACCTGCTTTCTCTCTGCCAGGCTGCTGTCTGACTCCTCTGCATTACATCTGAATGTAGCAGCTCTATGTCTTGTATGGTGGCTGCTAACAGACAAATCCTGTGGTCTCTCCACGGTCAGAGTTACTTCTCATTGTACCTACTTTCCCTCAACCTGCCTTGTGTATTTTTACTTCAGTTAGTACATTTCCTACATTTCCCAGAATGCCCTTTGACAACCCCCAGAGAACGGGCGTGAACTTGTTGCCGCTGCATTCAAGCCATGTGAGACGAAGTGGAAGTCGGTTGTACTAGTGTGAATATAACTAGTTATTATTATTTCATTACCTTGGACTGGGAACTCTGGGAGATTTGCAGCAGCCATGTTTGATATCTGTCCATTATTTGTACTGTCAGGTGGGAGACAGGCTGCTAGTTCTGTCGTGGCAATTTAAAATCAATTGCACTTTGTCTAGTTGGTGAGAGCAGCTCAATGAAGCTATAACACAATATATGTCTCTTAGGCCTTTAATGCTTCAAGCAGAGGGTGTAGCAGAATGAGCTGAGGAATTCAGTTCATCATTCACATTTATACACGTGACTGAAACTATCTCTACATACACACATAGTAAAAGGCAGATCAGTGAAGAATCAAAGGAGCAAGGCAGGGCAGACACCTGGCAGAAGAGGAAGTACTTTCTATGGTAATTGGACCATTCTGCTCCAAGTCCCTACGACTCGTCCTTCGATACCAGGAACTGCTTGTCCTTGACGTTTCTCAGCAAAACCGTCTTTCATAACGATGCAACAGTTTATTAAACTTTCAGCCAGGTCAGGAGAAAAGAGGAAACATACTCTCCTCTCAGCTCAGTGGTTTTCCTCTGACTGTACTGATGCATACATTTTATTACAGTTTATACTTGAAGCATATTATAAGAACACTTCCATTATTATTCTCCATAACATTAGCATTAGCAATACCGTTGGCAGGTCCCAGACTAACTTTGTTTCAGGTAGTAGCTAGTAGCTATTGGCTGCTCAAAAAGGATTTGCAGGTTGTTTGTTTTGTGTGTTTTTTGAGGAGGATTATCAAAGGGGAGATGATCAAACTATGAGAATCTGTAGACAGAATCAAACTGCTTCACATATTTACAAGGTTGAGCCAGAAACAGAACTTTCTTTAGGGGAAACATTTAAACAGAAAAAGCCTCTGATAAACATTAATCAGCAGAGTGCATTGTGGTCTATCTTGTAGGAGGGACCGGCTTACAGGCCCCTCCCCTCTCCCCCTAATCTAAGGGGGAGGGACCAGTTGACCGGCCCCTCCCCTCTCCCCCTGCTCTAGGGGGAGGGACCAGCTTACAGGCCCCTCCCCTCTCCCCCTGCTCTAGGGGGGAGGGTGCTGTGATCAGACTAACTAGATTTGTAGCTCGTCGTCTTTTTCACTTTTATCTGATTGCTTCGACACTATCTCTGAAACTAGAGGCTATTTTTGCAAAACTCTACACACTAACCACAAAACCTCACACCAAACCAGCAAAACATTATACATCTCTTGCAAAAGCAAACAATTCTTTCAAAACTCTTCAACCTCTTTTAAAAACTTTGTGTTTTTGTGTCAATACAGTACACACAAACCATCATTTGAACAAGTACACGAAGCACCAACTACACACTGATAGTAGAAATGAAAAACACTTGTGGCTTTTTCTTCTTCTGTGTGCACGGCATAGCAGTTTACAATAAAGGTCTGTCACACATGTAGTAAACACACGTATACACAGGTATCCAAATGTGTAAAGTATGGATGTGTATTCTGAACATAACACACTATCAATACAATACAAGTTTTTTCTCAAAATGTTCTAACACTCCTCAAACAACAAAAGCGCAGTAGAAGAAAACAAAAACATTTGTGTTAGAAAAAAAAGAACAGAAAACAATTTGGCTAAATTGCAGTTATTTCCAATGTGGGTCTCCTGCTCTGGGGTGAACAGTCGACCTCTTCCACCAGAAACTGGTTTTCTTGCAGTTCTGTAAAAACATTTGAATGGTTTTAGTGATGGATCCTTCTCATGATGAAAGTACAGTACATATTACTGTAGCAGTAAGACTACAGCACTTACAGTTACTTACCGGTTCTCATTTTGAAATATCAGGATGATACCTGCAACAGTACAGCAGTATAGCTAGTATAGTAGAACAGGTTTGTCACGCCCTCCACCTCTGCCTCCTAGCTATTCTCCCTGTTTGTCTCTGTCTGTCTGTCTGTGTGTGTGTGTGTGTGTGTGTCGATGGGCATGGCTCCAATCTCCGGCTCCTCCCTGCATTCATCCACTCATCCCGATCACCTGCTCTACCCCACACACCTGCCTTCCATCATTCCATCAGCACCAGTATAAGAACCCCGGCTTTCCATCCACTCATCGCCAGATCGTTGTTTGTACTGCCCCATCCAGACTCCTTCCCTGGTTCCCTGCCTGTCTACCCTGCCTGCCTGTCTGTCTCCTGGTTCCCTGCCTGTCTACCCTGCCTGCCTGTCTGTCTCCTGGTTCCCCGCTTGTCATCCTGCCTGCCTGTCTCCAGCCCCACTCACACCACGCCTGCACCAGTCCGTCTCCCCTGCTTGTTGTTGTTACCTCACTATTCACCAGTAAAACCTGTTCATCTCACCTTCGCCTCTGTTGTCCGTGGTCTGCTTTTGGGTCCTAAAACATGATCGTAACAGTACGATCTGGCCAAAATGGACCCAGCGGACCACGATGCCTTGAGGCAAGCCCTCACCAACCAGGCCCTGCAGAGCATCGTGGAGCAGCTCCAGGAGATCTCCTCTGCACTGGCTCCTCTCCGCTCGGGATCCAGTGGCTTCCCGGCTCCCTCACCACCCCTGGCGGCTACTTCCCCGGATCCTCCTACCTCCTCCACCTCGGAGCCACAGCTTCCACATCCTGCCAAGTATTCCGGCAATCCAGACACGTGTCGTGAGTTTTTAACCCAGTGCCGACTAACTTTTAACGCTCAACCGTCTCGCTACGGCAGCAAAGCGGCCAGAATTGCTTTTATTGTTAATTTGTTAGAAGGCTCCCCTCTTAGCGTTTACAACGCTCTCCTCGAGCAGAGTTCTCCCTTGGCCCAGTCGTTTGCCGCTTTTTCTATGGAGCTCAAGCGGTTGTTTGACTTCCCTATTAGGGGCCAGCAAGCAGGACAGCAGCTGCTACGACTGAGGCAGGAGAGACTCACCGTCCGGGAGTATGTGGGCAGTTTTCGCAGCCTATCCGTGGAGTCCGGCTGGAATGATACTGCCCTCCTCTCCGCGTTCCAGAGCGGGCTCAACCTAGACGTGAGGCGAGAGGTGGCACTCCGGGGGGACGTAGGAACCCTGGACGAGGCTATCCAGCTCGCAATCAAGGTGTCCGATCTGGCGGCGCAGTGGCGGGTCGAACCCAGCCTTCCCCAGGGCCTGGTTCGGCCTTCGGAAGGGAGTTACACTGCCAGTCCTGCCTCCACCTCGGACCCGGAGCCCATGCAGCTGGGCAGGGCTCGCCTAACCTCCAGGGAGCGGGCTCGTCGGGTTAGCGTCGGGGCGTGTCTCTACTGTGGTGAGATGGGACACCTTTTATCCTCCTGTCCGTTCCGACCAGTAAAAGCGCCGGCTCGTCAGTAAGGAGAGAGATACTGACGAGCCGAGTAGCAGGTGCTTCTCTCTCGCATCCCCAGGTTAAGGCCACTCTAGTGTGGCGCGACCAGTCCCTGACCTACTCTGCTCTCATCGACTCCGGAGCAGACGAGAGTTTTATGGACCAAGCTGTTGCGGAACAGATGGGCATTGACACAGAGCCTCTGGAGTTTCCCCTGGAGGCCAAGGCTCTCAACGGGACACCGATGGCCCGGATCTCCCACCAGACAGTCCCTGTGAAGCTGCGGCTCTCCGGTAAACACCAGGAAACCATCAGGTTCCACATTCTCGACTGCGCTCACTCCCCGCTGGTGCTGGGCTTCCCATGGCTCCAACGCCACAACCCGAACATGGACTGTTCAGGTTTCTTCCTGGAGTAATTACTGTCTTTCTCATTGTTTGCTTTCTGCCCCTGCTCCAGCTCACGCCAGGACACCGTCCTTGCCGGAGCCCGCGGAACTGTCCTCGATTCCAGAGGCTTACCACGACCTCGCCCCGGTATTCAGCAAGCAGCACGCAGTGTCCTTGCCGCCTCACCGTCCATATGACTGTGCCATCAACCTCCTCCCGGGTGCCTCCCTTCCCAGTGGCCGCCTCTATAATCTGTCCAGACCTGAGCGCGAAGCAATGGAGGTCTACATTCGGGACTCCCTGGCCGCAGGCATCATCCGCCCCTCCTCCTCTCCAGTCGGCGCAGGTTTCTTCTTCGTGGGGAAGAAGGACGGGACCCTGCGGCCATGTATAGATTTCCGGGGCATGAACAATATTACGGTGAAAAACAAATACCCACTGCCTTTAATCAGCTCTGCTTTCATTCCCCTCCAGGGGGCCACCGTCTTTTCGAAACTGGACTTGCGCAACGCCTACCACCTCGTCCGCATCCGAGAGGGGGACGAGTGAAAGACGGCTTTCAACACGCCTCTGGGGCACTTCGAATACCTGGTGATGCCGTTCGGACTGACCAACGCCCCCGCTGTCTTCCAGGCCCTGGTGAACGACGTACTCCGGGATATGCTCAATCGGTTCGTGTTCGTTTACCTGGACGACATCCTCATCTTCTCCCAGAACTCCGCCGAGCATGAGCAACACGTCCGCCAGGTACTCCAGCGCCTCCTAGAGAATAGGCTGTTTGTGAAAGCAGAAAAATGTGAATTCCACGTCCCCAGCGTGTCGTTCCTTGGCTACATTATCGCCCGAGACCAGGTCAGCATGGATCCGGCCAAGGTTTCCGCTGTGGCAGAGTGGCCGACGCCCACCAACTGTAAACAACTGCAGCGATTCCTGGGGTTCGCCAACTTCTATAGGAGGTTCATCAGGAATTACAGCCACATCGCAGCCCCACTCACGGCCCTCACCTCTACCTCCATTCCAGTCCGCTGGACCCCGGAGGCAGAGACTGCTCTCGGTGAGCTAAGCGCCGCTTCAGCTCTGCCCCTGTCCTCATCCAGCCCGATCCCACCTTGCAATTTGTTGTGGAGGTGGATTGCCTGGCCGACAGCAAGCTTCATCCTTGTGCCTTCTTCTCCCGCAAGCTGTCACCCGCAGAGAGGAACTACAATGTGGGTAACCGGGAGCTCCTAGCCGTCGTGTGGGCTCTGGAGGAGTGGCGTCACTGGCTGGAGGGAGCCGTCCAGCCCTTCGTCGTCTGGACTGACCACCGTAACCTCACCTACCTACAGACAACAAAACGTCTGAACCCACGCCAGTCCCGTTGGGCGTTATTCTTTGGACGCTTCCACTTCACCTTGTCCTACCGCCCAGGCTCTCGGAACATCAAGCCCGACGCCTTGTCCCGCATCTACGCTGCAGGGGAGGACAACGCGGATCTGGATCCCATTCTACCACCCTCTTGTTTCATTGCCGCCGTTACCTGGGAGATTGAGACTCAGATTAGACAGGCCCAGGCCCAGGCACTGCAACCCGACCCAGGTAATGGCCCACCTAACCGTCTGTTTGTCCCTGACTAGGTCCGTTCGCAGGTGCTCCAGTGGGCTCACTCCACCCGGCTCACCTGCCATCCCGGCATCTCCCGGACCCTCGCCTTCCTCCGCCAGCACTTCTGGTGGCCGTCCATGGACACGGACACCCGGGATTTCATCACAGCATGTTCAGTGTGTGCCCGGAGTAAGGTCTCCATTAGGCCCTGCGCCGGGTTGCTACGCCCCCTGCTTGTCCCCACCCGTCCTTGGTCCCACATCGCCTTGGACTTTGTCACCGGCCTCCCTCCGTCCAACGGTTTGACCACCATCCTCACAGTCATCGACCGTTTTTCTAAAGCTGCCCACTTCATCCCTCTCACCAAGCTGCCCTCGGCCGGGGAGACCGCAGACCTCATGGTAAACCATGTCTTCCGCCTCCACGGCATCCCCGCCGACATCGTCTCCGATCGGGGACCCCAATTCACCTCCCAGGTTTGGAGGGCTTTCTGTAAAGCCCTGGGCGCCACCACCAGCCTTTCTTCAGGTTATCATCCACAGACCAATGGGCAATCGGAGCGTGCAAACCAGGAGATGGAGGCTGCAATCCGGTGCATCACCTCTGCCAACCCATCCTCCTGGAGCTCCCAGCTCTCCTGGGTGGAATATGCCCACAACACCCTCATCAACGCCTCCTCAGGTTTGTCCCCCTTCCTCTGCTCTCTTGGTTACCAGCCCCCACTGTTCCCTTCTCAGGAGGAGGAGATCGCGGTACTCTCAGTCCAGGCCCACATGCGCCGATGTCGGAGGGTTTGGAGGCGTGCCCGCACTGCCCTACTCCGGGCATCCACCCGGTCCCAGACCCAGGCCAACCGCCACCGCGCCCGAGGTCCCATCTACACCTCGGGGCAACAGGTATGGCTTCGGGCTAAGGACCTACCATTGAAGGTGGACTCTAAGAAGCTGGCTCCCCGTTTCGTGGGACCGTACGAGATAGAGGCCATCATCAACCCCTGTGCTGTCCGTCTGAAACTCCCCCCCCTCCCTTCGTGTTCACCCCACATTTCATGTCTCCCAAATTAAACCTGTCTCCTCCATGGTCTGCTTTTGGGTCCTAAAACACGATCGTAACAAGATTTGGTTGAACCCGTTGCCCAGCCTCCCTCATGCTCATCCATGTTGACAACATAGTCAACCAGTCGCTCTGATTTCATCAGTTATTGTGTTCCTGACTCCCCTTCCTCTTCCTCTCCTTCTCCCTCGTACTACTTCACCTCTTCCTTCTTCTCCTCTTCCTCTTACTTCTTCTCCTCCCCTTCCTCTTACTTCTTCACCTCCTCGTCCTCTTAACTCATAATCTAAACGTGTTTTCACATGTGTCAATGTGGAAAGGCAATTGGCAAAATAGTGTCGCAATGTAGAGTCCAATGTTAACAGTTGTACTAGAAGTGTGTTATTTAATTGCAAACTGAGTATAAAGCAGAAAATGTGCATTCAGTTTGGTGCACTTGGTAAATGAATTGAAGTGTTAATGGTTTCAGAGAAAGTGTTTCAAGAATCACTGTTAGTGTTGAAGCATTCAGAAAAAACTGGAATAAGAAAATCACCAAGAGGGTCTGAAAAGTCTCCAAATCAGTGACAGCTCGTTGGGGGGATTCAAACTGAACACACTTGACCTTCAGCAGTGTTAATAATGATTAACAAGTGCACCAGTGATTTACAGGTGGGGGGGGGGGGGGGTATGCATGATTGGATCTTCCTTGATCCAGTTTCACTGTAATCTGTGTGTTTAAACCATGAAGAAGTGAATCCAGGTCAGGACTGAAACTGGACTCTCTCTCTCCAGAGTCTGTCAGGCTGGTGAACGGGACTAGTCGGTGCTCAGGCAGAGTGGAGGTGAAGTCTAACCAGTCCTGGTCCTCAGTGTGTGAAGCTGACTTTGACCAGCAGGATGCAGAGGTGGTCTGTAGGGAGCTTGGCTGTGGGGCTCCTTCAGTCCTCCAGGGGGCGCTCTATGGAGAAGTGGAGGCTCCACTGTGGACCAAAGAGTTCCAGTGTGAAGGCAATGAGTCTCTTCTCCTGGACTGTGGAACCTCAGGCTCAGATAGAAACACCTGCTCACCTGGCAAAGCTGTTGGACTCACCTGCTCAGGTAGAAGAGAAACTGCAGCTTTGATTTGACTTGATTACTTTTAATGAAAGTAACATTACTTCTATTACTGATTACTCTCTTGTCTCTGTTCAGGGCCTGATGATGTCAGGTTGGTGGGAGGAGCCAGTCGCTGTGCTGGTGGACTGGAGATGAAACACCAGGGAGACTGGAAACCAGTGGAGGACTGGTTCTCTATCTGGAACCTGATGTCAGCAGCTGTAGTGTGTAGACAGCTGGACTGTGGATCTGCTGATTCAACAGGAAGGAGAAATGGTTCAACAGAACAAACTGTATGGAGGATTGTACCTGACTGTGATGGATCTGAGTCTGAACTGAAGGAGTGTGTAGCAGTGGAGGATTCATCTACCAGGTCTTACAGTCTGGAGGTGATCTGCTCAGGTAACACTGAACAATGACGTCACATTTCCTCACCTGCTTTCTCTCTGCCAGGCTGCTGTCTGACTCCTCTGCATTACATCTGAATGTAGCAGCTCTATGTCTTGTATGGTGGCTGCTAACAGACAAATCCTGTGGTCTCTCCACGGTCAGAATTACTTCTCATTGTACCTACTTTCCCTCAACCTGCCTTGTGTATTTCTACTTCAGTTAGTACATTTCCTACATTCCTACAGGGACCAGCTGACAGGCTCCTCCCCTCTCCCCCTGCTGTAGGCCCCTCCCCTCTCCCCCTGCTCTAGGGGGGAGGGTGCTGTGATCAGATTGGCCACTCTACTGTTTCAAAGTGTAACTAGATTTGTATCTCGTCGTCTTTTAATAACAAAGTCACCAAGTGTCATGGTCTCAGCTGTGCCTCCAGTTTCCTTGTGTTCTTCCTCCCCCGTGTGTGTGTGTGTGTGTGTGTGTGTGTGTGTGTGTGTGTGTGTGTGTGTGTGTGTGTGTGTGTGTGTGTGTGTGTGTGTGTGTGTGTGTGTGTGTGTGTGTGTGTGTGTGTGTGTGTGTGTGTGTGTGTGTGTGTGTGTGTGTGTGTGTGTGTGTGTGTGTGTGTGTGTGTGTGTGTGTGTGTGTGTGTGGCACTCCAGTCACTCTCCTGTCTACACACCAGGGGCCTCATTTATAAAACACTGCGCAATCACAAACCTCAAAATCTACTAACAAGAAAATATTCAGATCTATAAAATCAAGTGGCGAACACCTGAACTCCTCCCAGTGTCCTCCCACTACTCCTCCCACTACTCCTCCCAGTGTCCTCCCACTACTCCTCCCACTACTCCTCCCAGTGTCGTCCCACAATCATCCATAAATGGTCAATGCTAAATAGCTCATGAATATGCGACGTTGTTAAGTATCCTTTGTTTGAATATCAATGAGGAAAGACAGAGAGACGCCAACTGCAAGAAAGGTGAAATTTGTGGAGTGTGAGATGGAGGTGCTCATCACAGGTTGAGCTCCGTAAAGGTGTACTGTCTGGTACAAGCCCTAATAATCTGACACACCTTAATAGTAGTAATAATAATAATAATAATAATAATAATAATAATAATAATAATAATAATAATTAACATCCCTTTATTTGGGTCAGGTTGTCAAATTATCAAATACAAACATACATTTGATTGTCACTGTACACAACATATACAAACACCACAACAAAACCTAAACCAGCAAATAAATGAACAGATATTTGGTTTAACTCATGTCAACACCATAGATGAGCTCCCCCTCCTCAGCTGAACACAACACTCCTCCAGAGCACCAGGTGATCCTGAATGTGTCCATGTCTTTCATAGACAGGTAGTAGAAGAAGTCTACTTTGATTCTGGCCTTCAGCATCCTTAAAAACAACAAAAGCAAATCTGGTTCAACATCTTCAGCTTCTTCCACTTTCTTTTTTTGGCTCACGTAAATTGCCATTTTTGTTTGTCCTGCAATGAGGTTCAGAATTTGACACTTATACCTCAAATGTTTGCTGTATTTAAAACCCAGGATAAAAAAGTGTTTAGTAAAAGCCTCCCCCATCCGCTTGAACAGTTTGTCTAAAAGAAGGAACAGGGGTGCCAGTCTAGAACATTCTGTACAACAGTGACACACTGTTTCCCTGAGTGTGCAAAAAGGACAGGCATCGTTCACATTGGGGTTTAAAACAGAAATAAAAGCATTGACAGCAACTATACCGTGTAGGACCCTCCATTGCAGATCAGCAGCTCTTTTGGTCAACGGTGGTTTGTGTAAAAGCCTCCACTCTGGCCTCTCAACATCCTGCAGGTTCAAATGGGCTCTGCAGGGTGTGTCAGTCCTACCATTCAGTTTGGTCTTGTTTAGCAGTTTCACAAACATATGGTACATACATTTTCCTTTAAAATCCTCTAAAACTGTGTTGCCTAAAATACACGTTTTTAAAAGAGGACCTGTGCAATTGTTAAAATCTGGTAAAATTCTTAAACTGGGAAATGGATCGCTGTTTACCGGACATTTAAAACCATTGCAGTATGCCATTAAAAGAGAACATTCCCTTTCCGTCAGCTGACGCTTCCACCCTCCAAGCAGCTGACCCACCAGACGTGTGGATCTCACCCCCAGGAGATCCGCTAAGGCTGCTGCGTTGTCCAGGTTAGGCCCGGCCAGGTCCACCACACGTCCCAGCGTGACAACCTTAGCCCTGCACAAAAGTTTCAGAACTGTGGGGCCTCCACCACCGGATGTGACCAAGCGATCTCCAAACACCACTGGTTCTTTTAAAAGCCAGTTCATTGAAAGGGCACCATCCACTCTCCTTCTTCATCATGCCCCACACTCTAAACAGGCCACGATAAAAACAGGTAATCCAGTGAAGTTAAAAAGCTTGCTGTCCAGAGCTTGAGACGTCCAAAACATCCCAAATTAGAGTAACATTGTCAGTGATCAACCTGCCAGGTACACAGTAGGTCTGGTCAACATGGATAACCTCCTTCATCACTTCTCTCAGTCTAGAGGCTAGCACCTTAGAGAATATCTTATAGTCGGTGCAGAGCAGAGACACTGGCCGCCAGTTCTTAATGTCCTGCAGGTCAACTTTCTTAGGCAGGAGGGTGAGGACAGCCCTCCTGCAACTCAGTGGCAACCGCCCCGTCTCTAGACAGTCTCTTAGAACCGCCAGTAGGTCGTCGCAGACCACTGTCCAGAAAGACTTATAAAAGTCTCCTGGTAGACCATCCATACCTGGTGCCTTTCCACTCTCCATGCCTCCATCTCCGTCCCCCACCTGACAAACATGCTTTTCAGACGAGAAATGACTTGCTGACTACTCGTGGTGGTCAGGTGTGCAATCTCAATGTCACGTGAATAGTAATCCACCACTACAAGGTATTGTTTACCATTTTGTTCACAAATGTCCGCTGCAATTTTCTGCCATGGTCCGTGTGGCAGTGGTGTGGTTATCAATGGCTCTTTCCTCTGAGTAGGTTTGTTCCTCAGGCAGAACTCACATGTTTTTACCATCTCAGTGATGTCTCGTCCAATCCTTGGCCACCAAACAGACATGTTGGCCCTCCTACGACACTTAGTGAGGCCCTGATGACCTTCATGTATCTGAGAGAGTACATTCTCCTGCAGTGAGAGTGGAATGACAATCCTGTCGTCGTACAGAAGGAGTCCCTCAACTTCTGATAGGTGAGCTCTGGCGACATGGAATTTGTGCAGAGTGTGTGGTATCTGTGATAACTCTACAGGCCAGCCTATGTTGGTGTAGCGAACAACTGTCTGAAGGTCGGCATCCTGGCTAGTAGCCTCTCTGATGGCGTCCAGTCTGTCACCTGTTATTGGTCTTGTTGATATCACTGCCTGTACGTAGGCTTTAACCTCATGTTCTGTATCCGATACATCACTGTCGTGCAGAGGGTTGCGAGACAAAGTGTCAGCCACTACGAGCTGCTCATCTTTTGCTGGAATATTTCCGGGGCAGACGTAATGCCAAAAGGAAGCCTCCGGAAACAGAAACGGTCCACAGGTGTAATGAAAGTTGTGAGCTTCCTGCTGCTGACATCAATTGGTATTTGCTGGGGTGAGCTGGGGTGCGATGTCCTCCAGTGTGGGTAGAATAAACCTCTCCCGTTTCACAGCTTTGTTGAGCTTAGTTAAATCCACACAGATTCTGGGCTTCTTATTCTTTTTTATCACAGGCACCATGGGAGCACACCAGTCGGTGGCTTCTTTCACCTCCTCAATGATGCCTAAGGACTGCATCCGTTTCAGTTCTTCTTCCACTTGAGGCAAGATGGGGAAAGGGATACGTTCACGGTGTGGCGATACTGTAGGGCGTAGCATCTGGCCGGAGCTCTATTTTCACTGGATCACAGTTTGATAGTCCAATGTCTCCAAAAACATCCTCAAATGACTCAAGTCCATTCACTCTGCATACAAGCCCCATTTTGGTTGCTGTGTTTCCTCCAAGCAGGTTAGTGGTAAATGAGCCTTTCATCACATAGATCCAGAATGTGTATTTCTGTCCCTGTCTTACACAGTCAGTCAGAAATTTGCCTTTGCAAACAAGCTTTCCACCAGGACTTGTGAAAACTGCTTTAGTGTTTCTCAGAAGAGGGCGCTGGGGCAGGCTTACCCACCACCTCTCCTACCGCTAAGCTGCACTCCTCCACCGAGCAGCTGACAGCCGGGGCTTCACAGCATGTTGGCGTGTCAGCTTCTCCAACCCCAAACCTACGCTGCCAACAGCGGGCATGCTGCCACGCCGGGCCGGTAGCACCGCTACCACCACAGAAACACAGGAACCTAACTTACACTACTAACACAGATACCTCCAAACCAAAAACCAAGAAAAAACACATAAAAGATGACAAAACAGAAAAGAGTCAAAAGTTTAGCAACACATAGAGACACACAACCGTTCACACTCACAGGCAATTTTGAGTCACCAATTATCCTAAGCTGCATGTTTTTTTTGGACTGTGGGAGGAAGCCGGAGAACCTGGAGGGAACCCATGCAGGCACAGGGAGAACATGCAAACTCCACACAGAAAGGCCCCGGAGGTGGAATTGAACCCAAAACCTTCTTGCTGTGAGGCGACAGTGCTAACCACTACACCACCGTGCCGCCCGAGAGAGAGACTTTGACAGAATCGTTCTCGTTCATTAATTCTCTCTCTTCGTTCTTTTGTGAGTCTCTGATTAATAAATGTCTTCTTTGATTTTGATCAGTAGCCTCATGTTGTTGTTCTTTAGTCTTTAAAATAATCAATAATAAGAGTTAAGAGAATGTCTTGTATAAAATAGGTTTTAAGTAGCACACTTATAAAACTATGTTTTTAAGAGGACTGAGCTTTATCTTGTGATCTCCCCATCGGGCGTCGCTGATTCCCGTGTCTGAAAAACTTTGCGGTGAGTTGTACGGTGAAAGGATGTGTAGAAGTACACCTTCTACCACATAGAAATGGTCTATAAAACGTTTGCGGTAAAATACGCGTACGCACATTTCACCCCGTTGACGCCACTTTTTTGTGCGTAGCAACCTTTATAAATGAGGCCCCTGATCTCCATCTTCCCATCAAGCCTCCAGTATATCTTCCCCGGTTTTCCAGTCACTCATCTCCAGATGGTTGATTCAGCCAGTGTGGTCATCATACGTTCCCGGCCTCTAGGATTGTGTGTTGTAGCTCTGTGTATTCCTACGTGGTCCTAACCCTGTTGGTCCCAGGATCTCTACCCGTCACCCAGCCATACCGCTCTTCTCCCTGCCTGGTTGCCTGTCCATCACCTGCCTGCCTTGCCAGCCTCACCACCATTCCCTCCGGCTTCCCCCTACTGGATCTCCTCCTGCCTCCTCTCTCATCTTCCCCCCAAATAAACGATCACCTTTTTCCATACTCTGAGTCTGGGTTTGCATTTGGGTCCAACCAGTGGTATCGTGACACCAAGAGGGTCTGAAAAGTCACTGACAGATGTTGGGGGGTTCAAACTGAACACACTTGACCTTCAGCAGTGTTAATAATGATTAACAAGTGCACCAGTGATTTACAGGTGGGGGGGGGGGGGGGGGTATGCATGATTGGATCTTCCTTGATCCAGTTTCACTTTAATCTGTGTGTTTAAACCATGAAGAAGTGAATCCAGGTCAGGACTGAAACTGGACTCTCTCTCTCCAGAGTCTGTCAGGCTGGTGAACGGGACTAGTCGGTGCTCAGGCAGAGTGGAGGTGAAGTCTAACCAGTCCTGGTCCTCAGTGTGTGAAGCTGACTTTGACCAGCAGGATGCAGAGGTGGTCTGTAGGGAGCTTGGCTGTGGGGCTCCTTCAGTCCTCCAGGGGGCGCTCTATGGAGAAGTGGAGGCTCCACTGTGGACCAAAGAGTTCCAGTGTGAAGGCAATGAGTCTCTTCTCCTGGACTGTGGAACCTCAGGCTCAGATAGAAACACCTGCTCACCTGGCAAAGCTGTTGGACTCACCTGCTCAGGTAGAAGAGAAACTGCAGCTTTGATTTGACTTGATTACTTTTAATGAAAGTAACATTACTTCTATTACTGATTACTCTCTTGTCTCTGTTCAGGGCCTGATGATGTCAGGTTGGTGGGAGGAGCCAGTCGCTGTGCTGGTGGACTGGAGGTGAAACACCAGGGAGACTGGAAACCAGTGGTGGACTGGAACGATAACTGGAACCTGAAGTCAGCAGCTGTAGTGTGTAGACAGCTGGACTGTGGATCTGCTGTTTCAACAGAAAGTAGAAGTGGTTCAACAGAACAAACTGTATGGGAGATTAAAGCTGACTGTGATGGATCTGAGTCTGGACTGAAGGAGTGTGTAACAGTGAAGGGTTCATCTACTATGTCTTCCAGTAACGAGGTGATCTGCTCAGGTAACACTGAACAATGACGTCACATTTCCTCACCTGCTTTCTCTCTGCCAGGCTGCTGTCTGACTCCTCTGCATTACATCTGAATGTAGCAGCTCTATGTCTTGTATGGTGGCTGCTAACAGACAAATCCTGTGGTCTCTCCACGGTCAGAGTTACTTCTCATTGTACCTACTTTCCCTCAACCTGCCTTGTGTATTTCTACTTCAGTTAGTACATTTACTACATTCCTACAGGGACCATCTGACAGGCCCCTCCCCTCTCCCCCTGCTGTAGGCCCCTCCCCTCTCCCCCTGCTGTAGGCCCCTCCCCTCTCCCCCTGCTGTAGGCCCCTCCCCTCTCCCCCTGCTCTAGGGGGGAGGGTGCTGTGATCAGATTGGCCACTCTACTGTTTCAAAGTGTAACTAGATTTGTCTTTTAATAACAAAGTCACCAAGTGTCATGGTCTCAGCTGTGCCTCCAGTTTCCTTGTGTTCTTCCTCCCCCTTGTGGTTCCAGTGTGTGTGTGTGTGTGTGTGTGTGTGTGTGTGTGTGTGTGTGTGTGTGTGTGTGTGTGGCACTCCAGTCACTCTCCTGTCTACACACCAGGGGCCTCATTTATAAAACATTGCGTAATCACAAACCTCAAAATCTACTAACAAGAAAATATTCAGATCTATAAAATCAAGTGGCGAACACCTGAACTCCTCCCACTACTCCTCCCAGTGTCCTCCCACTACTCCTCCCACTACTCCTCCCAGTGTCCTCCCACTACTCCTCCCACTACTCCTCCCAGTGTCCTCCCAGTGTCCTCCCAGTGTCCTCCCACTACTCCTCCCAGTGTCTTCCCACTACTCCTCCCACTACTCCTCCCAGTGTCCTCCCACTACTCCTCCCAGTGTCCTCCCACTACTGCAATAAAGGTCTGTCATACATGTAGTAAACACACGTACACACAGGTATCCAAATGTGTAAAGTATGGATGTGTATTCTGAACATAACACACTATCAATACAATACAAGTTTTTTCTCAAAATGTTCTAACACTCCTCAAACAACAAAAGCGCAGTAGAAGAAAACAAAAACATTTGTGTTAGAAAAAAAAGAACAGAAAACAATTTGTCTAAATTGCAGTTATTTCCAATGTGGGTCTCCTGCTCTGGGGTGAACAGTCGACCTCTTCCACCAGAAACTGGTTTTCTTGCAGTTCTGTAAAAACATTTGAATGGTTTTAGTGATGGATCCTTCTCATGATGAAAGTACAGTACATATTACTGTAGCAGTAAGACTACAGCACTTACAGTTACTTACCGGTTCTCATTTTGAAATATCAGGATGATACCTGCAACAGTACAGCAGTATAGCTAGTATAGTAGAACAGGTTTGGTTGAACCCGTTGCCCAGCCTCCCTCATGCTCATCCATGTTGACAACATGGTCAACCAGTCGCTCTGATTTCATCAGTTATTGTGTTCCTGACTCCCCCTCCTCTTCCTCTTCCTCTCCTTCTCCCCCGTACTACTTCACCTCTTCCTTCACCTCCTCTTCCTCTTACTTCTTCTCCTCCTCTTCCTCTTAACTCATAATCTAAACGTGTTTTCACATGTGTCAATGTGGAAAGGAAATTGGCAAAATAGTGTCGCAATGTAGAGTCCAATGTTAACAGTTGTACTAGAAGTGTGTTAATAAATTGCAAACTAAGTATAAAGCAGAAAATGTGCATTCAGTTTGGTGCACTTGGTAAATGAATTGCCTACAAGTGTTAATGGTTTCAGAGAAAGTGTTTCAAGAATCACTGTTAGTGTTGAAGCATTCAGAAAAAACTGGAATAAGAAAATCACCAAGAGGGTCTGAAAAGTCTCCAAATCAGTGACAGCTCGTTGGGGGGATTCAAACTGAACACACTTGACCTTCAGCAGTGTTAATAATGATTAACAAGTGCACCAGTGATTTACAGGTGGGGGGGGGGGTATGCATGATTGGATCTTCCTTGATCCAGTTTCACTTTAATCTGTGTGTTTAAACCATGAAGAAGTGAATCCAGGTCAGGACTGAAACTGGACTCTCTCTCTCCAGAGTCTGTCAGGCTGGTGAACGGGACTAGTCGGTGCTCAGGCAGAGTGGAGGTGAAGTCTAACCAGTCCTGGTCCTCAGTGTGTGAAGCTGACTTTGACCAGCAGGATGCAGAGGTGGTCTGTAGGGAGCTTGGCTGTGGGGCTCCTTCAGTCCTCCAGGGGGCGCTCTATGGAGAAGTGGAGGCTCCACTGTGGACCAAAGAGTTCCAGTGTGAAGGCAATGAGTCTCTTCTCCTGGACTGTGGAACCTCAGGCTCAGATAGAAACACCTGCTCACCTGGCAAAGCTGTTGGACTCACCTGCTCAGGTAGAAGAGAAACTGCAGCTTTGATTTGACTTGATTACTTTTAATGAAAGTAACATTACTTCTATTACTGATTACTCTCTTGTCTCTGTTCAGAGGATGTCAGGTTGGTGGGAGGAGCCAGTCGCTGTGCTGGTGGACTGGAGATGAAACACCAGGGAGTCTGGAAACCAGTGTTGGACCGGTACTCTAACTGGAACCTGAAGTCAGCAGCTGTAGTGTGTAGACAGCTGGACTGTGGATCTGCTGTTTCAACAGGAAGTAGAAATGGTTCAACAGAACAAACTGTATGGGGGATTAAAGCTCACTGTGATGGATCTGAGTCTGAACTGAAGGAGTGTGTAACAATGAAGTATTCATCTAACATCTCTTCCAGTCTGGAGGTGATCTGCTCAGGTAACACTGAACAATAACGTCACATTTCCTCACCTGCTTTCTCTCTGCCAGGCTGCTGTCTCACTATAGTCCTATAGCTGATCATTGATGAAGGAGGGTGTTAGGACATCTTTAACATGTCTTCTCAGGTCTTCATCATCTCTCCTCTATGTTTATAGATCTGCTGGTTCAGCCAATCATCTCCCACTCGCCGTCCATGTACGGGGTCTCTGAGGCCCAGCAGCAGGGGCTCCATGTGTTCAAGGGCTCCACCTTCACTATCAGCTGCTCCATCCAGCCACAGTACCCAGGAGGCTCCTTCCACCTCACCTTCAATGGCTCCAACACAACAGACGACATCCAGCCAGCTGTCAATCACTCTGCCCACTTCCTGTTTCCTGCTGCGGACCACGCCCACCAAGGGAACTACAGCTGTGTTTATCACGTCTTTGTTTTCTCCCGTAACTTCTCCTCTGAGAGCCTGGCCCTCTCTCTCGCTGTCTCAGGTAACCTGAAGGAGAATCAAACAGGATATGTGATGCCGTTCACAATCCACTTCATCATTTAATTACTGAGAGAATCAGCAGCTCTGCTCAGTTCATGAAAACTGACCTTTCTGCTGACACAGTCATGACTGAAAGTTTGTGAACCCCTTGTGGAAGTATAGACGTTTTCACTATGCAGCCCCCTAGCATTCTCTTCTGAAGTTAACCAGTTGAAGGTCAGATCTTTGGTCAGGTTGGTGTTACCATGCAGGAGAAAGAGAAACACTCTGCTGTGATCCAAGGAGACCTCAGAGGACCTCAGGAAGAGAGTGACTGAGCATCAGTCTGAAGGTTAGAAAGTCATCAAACCATTTCAGTCAGACGGAGACTCTGACTAGAAGTGGACGTCCTTCTAAAATATCACCAAGAGCCACAAGAAAAATATGAAAACTAGTAAAAACAACCAAGAACAACATCCAGAGATCTGATGTCATACTCCACGTCATCGCTGCTAGAGGAGGAGTCACAAGTTATTGAAGGAGTTCACATATTTTTGCAGGCAGGAATGTCTGAGCTTTTGTTAAATAAACCAGCTTTGTTAAATGAAAGTTCATCATATTTCACGTGCACGCTCTTCTTCATTAACATTGAGGTTTAGATAAGGATGTTATGAGGTTCTTCCTCTGTAACACATGAAGTCACAACCACACCCTGTAGGGTTCACAAACTTTCAAGCATGACTGCATGTGGTTTTGTCCAGCAACATCAATATCGTCTTCAGAGCGGATCAGAGTACCAGATTCTCTCATAAAGACCTGATTCAAACAGGAATGTTGAGATGCCCTTAATTTAGTGGCTTTAAGGTATTTAGTGCAACTTAAACTTGATCTTCAACAGGATCTGTTCAACTCATGATGTTTGGTGATCTGGTGTTCTGAATCTGTTTCAGCCTTTCCAACAGAGCTCATCATCAGACCAGTTGTAGGGCTGCTGATTCTGGTGTTGGTGTGTGGTGTTAACACTGCCCTCTATTTCTACTGCAAGGTATGTTCACATCTTTACTCCCTAGATTGGGTTGAATGAGTTTGACTGTGTATTTTTACCTGGAAGAGAGGTGTGATCCAGTAAGAGGGATTGTTGCTGCCATGTCTCTCCAGGCCACCAGGGGGCAGAAGACAGGAAGACAGGAGAACATTGAGCTGGAGTATTATAACCTTGGAGGTTCCAGTGCTGAAGGTGGGCCGGGTGAAGAGGCAGGAGCCCAGGGAGCCGAGGAGGATCTCCAAGGATCTCATCTCACATCCAGATGGATTGCTCCGCTGTCACACGACGGTCCGTCACCTTAGTCAAGGATTTTAGAGTTACAGAGCTGTTCCCTTTAAAGTCAGACTGAAATCAAAGCTGCAAAACATTATTATTGTTATTGAAGAAGAAGTCAGATGATTCTGCTGTGATGGATGTTCCCAGAACTCCCAACTCTGATGGATTCAGTGTTCAATCTCATTCTGTGTGAATCATGCAGCATCAAAGTAATTCAGCCAATCAATCAACTCCTTGACTCCTCTGACTTTAATACTTTATCAGCAGGGGTACAAAAAGTACCCAGAAATCATACTCAAGTATGGGTACTGGTTCAAAATCTTACTCAATTACAAGTCAAAGTATCTTGCTAAAAATACACTTGAGTGAAAATCTTAAAGGGGGGGGTATTGCACTAATTTTGGGCAAAATTAATTCATGATCCAAATTGTCTGTCACACTACAAACCTGTACTTCGATAGTGATGCAGCATAGTTTTCGTGGACAACACCTCCAGGGGGGTCAGTCTGGCAGCCCACATGCCTTACAGAAGACTGTTGAGATGTGGTAGCCTAAAGGCAGGGAATAAAAAGTTTGTTGTATCTATCATCTACAATACTTTTTATATTGTCAAATCAGTAGTGATGGAAAACTGAGTACAAGAATGAAGTTACCAGATAGAGCACAGATATAGACCTAGAACTTTCATCTCAACCAAAGTTTTTCATTTCTACAAACCATACTATAATGAAAACTGTAGGCTTTTGTTTAGCTCGTGAGCTAACCAGCAGTCGAATATACTAACCAGACTACTCTACCAAGCGGGACACGTTCGACAGACAGATAAAACAGACACTGGTCCCAACAAATAACTTTCACATGAGCCCTGACTCCAAACAATAACTTTAAAAGATGTGTAGTGACTCCAGCTTTAGTTTTCATACTTCTTCTTACACACCCAACAAGCCTGTAGCTAACGTTAGCCCCGCTAGCTCGTGAGCTAACCAGCAGTCGAATATACTAACCAGACTAACTTGCAAATGACATCAAAGCATGGTGACACTTACAGGTTCCAAGTTTGCAGATGGGTCACGTCGAGTGGGAACTGCTCCTTGTTTAAGCCTCAGTAGAGTTGATAGTCCTGCTGTGAACTGGCCATAGTTGCTGAAGCAGTCCGGCGTGAAGTGGTTATCACACACAAACAAAACTGGGCCTGACTGTAGCCGGGATGTCGCCGTTAAAAATGAAATTAAGCCACTCTGTCCTGGCATTTTTGCATGTTGGGATTCTGTGCAGGGATTCATGTTGCTGGCTGCATCCTAAAACAGCACAAGTCTTGTGTTGGGCTTTTGCAGGAGACATGTTACTGTTGTAGCTCCAAAAACAGCGGTGCTGTCTAGAGCTGCATTTATTGACGGCGTTAATTGGGGGTGCGGCGTTAATTGGGGGGGTTGTTCAACATGCTCTGAGAGGGGCTGGACTTGTCGTCAATGACGTAACGGACGCATTTTCTGAAAAAGTGGCGTTTCTCTCCTATCTTTGGCAACGTGTTGTGAAAAAGGAAAATACAGAAAAACGGGTTGACTTCCAAATATCAAATTTTCACAGCTGCTTAGGGAAGAAATTTCCCGTGGAACATGTATAAGCGCCAGGAATAAACGATTTTCCATAATATGGGCCCTTTAAAGTTTCTACTTTTAAATATACTCAAGTATCAAAAAGTAAAAAGTGTTCTTTAATTTCATAATTATCCATTGCAACAATAAAACAGCTTAGGGGAAACTTCTTTACATTACAATTACTTCACTAAATTCAGGAAAGCCAATTGTGACATCAGTAAAAAGTATCTGTTTTTTCCTCAAAAATGTAATTGAGTAAGAGTACAAGTATACAATTTGAATAATACTCAAGTAAAGTACACATCCCTCGAAATAGTACTTAAGTATAGTGACAAAGTACAATGACTCAAGTCCTTTACACCCCTGTTCATCAGTTATCATTAGTTTAGTTTCATTTGTCAGCACAGTAATATGTCCAACTCCAGTGGTATTGTAAGACCAGTGAGGTGTGGAAGAGGTTGAGAAAGCCTTCAGGGAACGAGACACCAGAGTTAGAGTCGCCCGTTCACATTCATCAGGGTGCAGCTCTGAAGGAAAAGGTGTGAAATAATCATGAAAAGAAAGCAGCCAGCGAGACAGATAGTAGAAATGAGGAGCAAAACATTTCCAGTGGTGCTTCACCTTGGTAGACCATCTGTAAGCAGATGAAGGCTGGACCACTGGGGATCCAGAGGCAGCAGCAGCATCCAGGCCTTCGTATAAGCCTCCATCCACTGCTCTGGGTGGAGAGCAACTCCATCACATCCTGATGAAATGATTGTTCCTGTGTACATGCTCAAATGTTTCATGAGGTCATTTTGGATCAAGTGAAGTATTGTTCCTATATGATGTGTAGGTTGGCAGCACATGGCTGCAGGCTGGTAGAGACACTGGAAACAAGACCAGCAGCCTGTTGCACCAGAGAAGAGTCAAGTATATGTTGGTTTGAACTGAACTGCTCACACATTACTAATATGTGAACGGTTGTGCCAAAACAAATAGTTCCAATGTAGACATGAGGTCCAACTGAAAACTCACACCGACCCCCCACTAGGTGGAAAGTCATTAAAGTAATAAAATACTGTTGGCATGGAGCATCGATTTGATAGATGGGAAACCTGGAGGAACAAATACCGCACGGAAACATGAACTTAGTTCACTGAACTGAGAAACCAAAGCACCATTTTAGCGAGTCTTACAATAAAATACATGATGTTTTCATCAGTGATCAGGGGGATTTCTTTAGGCCTGACTATATAGCTGCTATGTTGAAATGAATCTTTCCACCACTTGGTGTCACCACTGTTGTCTATCGTTCCATCTAGCTGAACAGATTCATGTCTGTGGTTGTAGTGGCTCCAAATGAATCCTGGTCTTTCACTAGAGAACATACCTATTGATATTGTTGGTAATGTTCAGTCAGCTAGGTTTCTCCTCTTGTTCTCTCACCATCATGTAGGCTAGTTCATATTATCAGGCTACTGTTCATTGGGCAGGAGGAACTGATTTGTCCTGGTATGTTATTGGCCACTGAAGGTGAAACCATCACTGCCAAGGTTTTGGTGAGTGGTCCCTTTACTCCAGTAGGTCAGATGAACCTCAAGTCTCCATGGTGCAGCTGAACAAAGACACAGTGTTAATGTGAAACTAACTGGTTTCCATGTAATATTGAACTGAGGATCAAACACGTTCAGCTGCTGCAACAGGCTGCAGGCTTTTACCTTCAGAGAGCATCTTATGGTTGCAGCAGCCTGAAGACCTGAGGCCAAACCTGGTGACAACTTGCTTTGAAACTTTCTGTAAAATACGTCATTATATTAGTCAAAATGTAGGTTTGTCTGCTTGTGTAGGTTTAGTTTTCATCCCTCCTCTCTGCCAGCCTTTCCTGTCTCTCTCTACTGTAATAGAATAATAGGAGAGAAAAAAAACTAAAAAAGCCAAAAAAAGCTGCTTCATATTTTTAAGTTTAGAAATAAGGGAGTAACTTCTCAAAACCACTTATTAGATGTGATGTTCTGTAACATTTGATTGTTTTTTATGGTGTTTCTTTTAAATGACATTTAAAGCTGCACTAGTCCAGCTTGGTGAAAACCCACCCGTCTTCTCAGTCTGAACCAGGAAGTGATGCTGCAGCAGAGCAGACCGTAGAGTCACCCTATTGGCCCAAATTAAATCCTGGCATCTGGTTGGTCACTGGAGGGAAATCTTCTCCACACAGGAAGTGACCGATCCAGACTGAGGAGTGAAATCCAGAAGAGTCTCCTAAACAGAGAAAGCTGGACTCACCAACGTTAGATCTTTGGTTTCCTTTGGCATGAAGCGTCACAGACCGGTTTACTGACATCGCCACACAGGGTTTCTGGGTAATGAAGTTCAGTACACAGCAAGTTGCCTCTTGTTGGGGACGCCAACATGCAAAGCTGACCAGTGCAGCTTTAAGGGATTTAGCAGATCTCATCCAGAGTGACTTGCAGTATGTTCAGTGGTAGAATCAGTTTCAGTCTCTTTCCCCAGTAACACAGCAGCCAGTGAAGAAGAAGTGTGGCGGCCATGACAGTAGAATAAGTAGAAACATTCCTTCAGTAACGCAGGGAGGCTGATGAGAAAACAGAGCTAGGTGACAGTAAAAACATTCCTGTGACCTTGAAATATTCAAGCATCTCCTGTCAGATGTG
This sequence comes from Hoplostethus mediterraneus, assembly GCA_034670385.1. NCBI lineage: Eukaryota > Metazoa > Chordata > Actinopteri > Trachichthyiformes > Trachichthyidae > Hoplostethus > Hoplostethus mediterraneus. The sequence goes on along the minus strand of JAXDDW010000225.1, from coordinate 418,212 downwards.
CTGTCTGATACTTGGAAACAGGCTGGCCAAGACTGTCCTGTAACTGAAAGCTCACAGGTTTGATCCCACAACGTCTGATGTGTCCATGAACAGCCATGTGTGGACGTGTCCTTGAGCAACACACTGAACCCCTACCAGACACTCATTGTAAGTCACTCTGGTTCAGAGTGTCAGCGAAATGCCCAACAAGGTTTTGAAGTCATGTGATTGTTGTTGGTTTGTATTTAGTATTTTTAAAGCTGCCATCTGCTTCCTGAATCTTGTTATGGAAAACAATAATGTAAGTGTGCTTATAATATGCTTGAAGTATAAAATGCAATAAAATATATGCATAAGTATAGTCACAGCCAGTGGAAAACTACTGAGCTGAGAGGAGTATATGTTTCCTCTTTTCTCATGATTATTAGCTGGAAGTTTATTACAACTGTTGCAATAATATGAAAGACGGTTTTGTTGGAAACGTCAAGAACACAAGCAGTTCCTGGGAGCGCAGGACGAGTCGTAGGGAGTTAGAGCAGGATGTTCTAACTAGGATAGAAAGTACTCCTGTTCTTCTTGGTGTCTGTGCACTGTTTGATTCATTAAACTGCTTTGAACTGTGTAAGAGATCGTGTTAGTCATGTGGCTTAGCATGACTCAGCATATTAGAAAGGTATATAAAGCTTGACTGATGTGACCTGCCTTTGCTCTCTACCTGGAACAACCCTCTTGGTTGTGAAAGGTATTGAGCCTGCTTGAAGCATTAAAGGCCTCTGAGACATCTATTGTGTTCTAGCTTTATTGATCTGCTCTCACCAACTAGACAAAGATCAATTGCTTTTAAATTGCCAGACAATCTCTTCTCAGCTCCTGAGAGGTTCACTGTCTTTTACAGCTGAATTATTAACATGTTGGATTAAATGATGTAATCGTTTGTGTTTTGTGGTCAATTAACCAATAAAAATCATTTCTGTATCAAGACGCTTTGTGTTCGTCTTCACTGACACCAAACAGCAGGAATCCAACAGCAGTGTCTCTGCACTGTTACCTTCAAGTGTTTTTAGTCAAGGTCAACATGTTGAAACGTGCAGCCCTTTGTTAATGCAGATACTGTAAAGCCTAAATACAGTATAGACTTTATCATAGTCACACATCCATTATTAAATGTTTCTTACTTGGTTCATGGTGGATTTGAATGTTGTTCTGGGTCTTTCTCCACTCTGGGAGCAAGCGTGGTCGCCCAGAGGACCAGGCTGGTCCCAGCATGATGCGGACAAGTGACCACAGTTGGTAGAAACTGGATCAGTCTGATCCTTGTCGCACACCTGGATGGATCCTCAGCCACTGTGGCGAGAAAGGCGTTTCAACAACAAAACCAAAGTACAGATTCGATAAGGCCGTTGTTGAGAAAACGTTGGGTCTTTTAAATGTCGATAAGAAGCCAATGACATCCTTTATCGAATCAGTAGCCTACTTGTTACAAGTTTGTGTCATATCATGACATAAGGTATTTGGACTGCGATAGTAAAGTGACTGAGGTTAAGCAGCCTGTGCTTTTAGACTGCGACCATTCATTGTACTGTGAGCTCCTCGGTTCAAACTGTCAAATCTTGTATACATTTATATATGTTGTATTTGTATTTTGGTTTTAGTTGCTGCAAACAAATAACCTTGAGGGAATGAATCAAGACTGAACCGAATTGAACAACAGCAGTTACAGAGCATCAAATCCCATCACTTTTCAATCATAGAAAGAAAAATGTCAGCCCAGAAATCTGCCTGGTAAAATCAAAACAATCAGCCTTTTTTTATTATACCACATTTCATGCCTGGAATGCGACTTACAGTTAGTAATAAATTAAAGGGCTGCAGAAATGCAATGTTAAAAAGGTTTTAAGATGTTTTTAAAAAAAACGCATCTCCAGATCCTGCTGCCCTCCGATCCTCTGGGCCGTACGGACAAAATGAGTTTTAATAAAAGATGCATCCGACCATCTTTTATTTCTAACAGGTCAGATGAAAAACGTCACGATAATCCTGAAAAATTATTTCAATATTGATATATAATAACATGCAAAAAGCAGTATATAATCCGTTCATCATATTGAACTATTGTTAAGACTTTACTTCGTATCCTTATTCTGACAACAGAATTGTGTATCACAATAACTCGATATCACTATTTCATCCTGATGTGATTCTGTTGCCGATCATACTGAAGGTCAGGTTACAGCCCTATTCACAAATCATGAAGCAGCAAAGAAATAGACAGCAATCCTCAAACAACGGAGAATTACAACATATGTGAAACATATAAATATAATTTCCACATCATCATGAATTGGAGCAATACAAGTTTGAATTCAGGACGTTGATGATGTTACCTGGATGGTTTTGGTTTGTTGCTGAAACTTACATTAGATCAGAGTTGCCCCGAAGCTTTCTCTTTATGGAAGCAATCTTTCACTAAAAGAATAATCTGACCTGCACAGAACTGCTCATTTTCCATAAAATATACACATTTGTTTTTAATTCTGTGACTTTTCCAGGTTTTACATGACTGTAGGAACCCTGTATGTACTATTGAGTAAGAAAAAAAATGTAGAACAGAATTTCTGGTTGTACAGAAACGTCTCAGGATTTCAGGATAAACATGCCACCGGTTACATTTGAAACAGGTAATCAGTAACTTTGACATAAATCATCTAACACGTTTGATCACTGTAGGGAAATTCTCTTTTCTCTTCAAGGTCAGGGTCTGGAGCTGGCAGGGATTCAATGCCTTGCTCAAGGACACTTCAGCAACCCGGGTCCTCTGGTCTCCTTACTCTCACGTATAGCACGTTTCAACACAGTGTTACAAAGTGCTTTACAAAGGATAAAAAAGATCAAATAAAACAGTAAAGTAATAAAAACAAGGCAAGGAATATACATTTGGTAAAAGTTCTAAAATAAAATATAAAATAAAGGTAAAACAAAAAATGAAGTGTAAAAAAAAAAAAAAGCGTAAATTAAAACAATGAATAATAAAAAAAACAATAAAATAGGTTGACCAACAAATGTTTAAGCATCAACAGGTTTCATCATCATTTGTAAACCTACATTTCAGCTGATCTGAGCCTGCAGACCCTCCCTTAATAGCACATTTCATATCTATGTGCTTCACATTTAAACACATTTGCTAAAACAGGATTAAAGAAAGGAAGAAGGGAGTGAGGGACTGAACCCTACTGGGTGAGAATAAAACTGCTTCAATAACAGGGATGGTTCAGGGTTCAGCCACAGAGGACAAGAACGTTTTGAGACGACCTTTAAAAGAGGAAAGGTCATCTGGAGGTTCATTGAGCAGCTTCTGGTTTTCACCTTGGGGACGACTAGCAGACCAGTCACCAGTATGGCACATATTCTTTTATTTTATTTTTCTTATTGAGTGTGGATTTTTATATATATATATATATATATATAGTATTCTTGACCTTTGCTTTTTACAGTACTTGCTTTTATTCTTGTTTTTTTATTCTATGTTCATTGTTATGCACCAAAAGCCCAAGTCAAATTCCTTGTATGCGAAAACATAAATAAACCTGATTCTGACCTGCAGCACACACTACAGTTAATCCCTCAGATTGAAAGCTCGCGCAATTACAGCGAGGGCATCAGCAGAATAAGAATAAAAATGTTCCAGGAAGCTGAATGTGAGCAGCGTGAAAATCAGAGCCTCAACGTCAGAAAAGTGTTCCTGTGATGAAGAGGCGCTGGGTAAAGAAAGAAGAACCAGGGAGGAATGGGTTATTTTGTCTTCCTTGTTAACACTTGAACATGTGTAGCACCCTTGGGTCACACGCTGACAGGAAGTGTCTAAGGGTCCTCACTGAATTACCATGGTTAGCAGCAACATAACATTTCCTACAATGAAAACCACAGAAGAAAATAAACAACCCAAGTCTGGGATTCACAAAAAATGCCTATTTTTCTGATTGAGTTTTCAAAATAAAAGCGTGCCAGTTACTTTACTACAGGTGCCTGGAGCAGCCAATATTTGTGGTTAAAGGACAATTCCGGGATTTTTAAACCTGGCCTCTATATCCACAAAATCTCCCATCATACCGCAAAATAGGTCCAAAAAGTTTCGGAATTGCTCCGGTAGATCGGCTCAGTCGCCAAACGGGCTCAATGGCTGCAACGTAATCTGTAGGGGCATATAAACGCAGTCAAAGTACGTCCACTAAAAGTGCTTGATTTTACCACTGACAACATTACTGAAAGGATCGCTACAGAAATAGACCTTTTTTAACCAGAAAACTAAAGTCTAGCTCAAGGAGAAGTCCCGCTCTGAAATGGACGGTGGACAAAGGTGGTCTATAGCGAGAAGGTTCACTTCTTCCTCAACATTTTGTTGGCAGTTTGGAAATGAGCAAAAATGAACCCGACCATCCACGATCTCCGTGCTTCCTCAAGCTTTCATTTCAAAAACTGATTCATTTCTCCATGTTTTATTTGTTTTATTGGATGATTTTTGGGGCTGAAATCAAGGATCACACAGAAGCAGAAGAGTGACGCTTTACTAAGACTGTGTATTTAAGCGTTGCGTACGTTCAGGTAAAGATACTCAAGGTTGTGCAATCTCACTAGTTATATAACATTTAGACACAAAATGATGATGATTCAGTCCACAACTGCAACCATGTTGTCACATGCTCAACACATCGATAAAAGTCCGCCGTGGCTGAACTTTTCACGTCATCAGCTGCCAACAGCCAATCATGTTTGTGTGTTTCCTTGTTTCCGGGCTGCTGTGATTTAGTTTCTTGATCTATAGTTCAAAGTGGACCAGAAGTTGATTCCAGCCAGTCAAATCTTCCCAGTTCTCTACAACTTTTAACTTCAGGAATAAACGCTTGGAGAACGTTGATCCGTTGTTGGTCGATGGGAAGATCAGATTTCTTAAATTTTTTCCTGTTTATTTTTCATTAATGCTACCTGATTAGCGGTTGCTAGCTAGCTGTGCTAACTCATCAAAACAATGTATTGTTATTAAAGTCAACACCAGAGTAGTGAAAAACACTCTGGCCCCGCCCACAATCTGTCAGAGTAGAGCGGCCAGATTACTCGCAGTGTGAACAGGCGGTTTTGTTTGTGCCTGGGCTAACAGTAATGAGAACACCTGAACGCCTCATGACCCAGTTTGCCATCTCAACCCACCAGCTGAGAAACACCGTTACAGAAAAGTGGAGAAAGTAACCAAGTCCAGTCAATCCTGCTGGCATAGTTGAGTCTGTGTGTTTGGTGGTTTGGTGTGTGTGGGTGGTCTGGCCTGGTGGTTCAGACAGTAGCAGGTCTGGCCTGGTGGTTCAGACAGTAGCAGGTCTGGCCTGGTGGTTCAGACAGTAGCAGGTTTCATCAGCGCTTGCTCTCCAAACAGCTGCTTGAAGTGAACCACATGTTCCTCACAGTGTTCTCCTGGTGATGCCACACACACACACACACACACACACACACACACACACACACACACACACACACACACACACACACACACACACACACACACACACACACACACACACACACACACACACACACACACACACACACACACACACACACACAGACAAAAGAGAAGCAAGGTTAGACACTACATCAGAGTGTGTTGTGTGTCTATGTGTTGTGATTGTGTGTGTGTGTGTGTGTGTGTGTGTGTGTGCTCACCAGGGTTGAACCCAGGGCTTCCTCTCAGCCGTTGGTTCCTCTGCTGGAAGGACCTGAAGACGGTGTAGAACAACATCTGATCTCCGGTCTGCTGCGCCGCGTCCAGGAACTTCCTGGCCGACACGTTGTCATGGCCGCCTGCTCAGATGGGGTCAGATCAGATCAGGGCTAGTTTGTGTTCATGTGAAGGTTATTTTAGTTGGCAATGTCAATGAAATTCATATAACATTTGTAAATTATATCATATTTCATAATTTACGAATGTTAGTAATTGATTCATAAAAAGCTTCATGAAGTTTAAATACAATAAAGTCACGCTGACCGCCGCTCTGACAGACGGACAGGAAGTTTAAAGTAACGTACCGACACTGCGGATGAATCTGAGCGCGCCCAGAACCTGCTGCTTGGACAACAGGACCTCCACAATCTCATCGTTGGCCGTAGACAGGCGCTACAACACACACACACACACACATGCACACGCACAACACACACACACACACACACGCACACGCACACACACCAAGATGGCAATATCAGGTGCTACAAAGAAATCTTGACATTCTTTATCTATCCGAGTGTGTGTGTGTGTGTGTGTGTGTGTGTGTGTATGCGCGTGTGTGTGTGTGTGTGTGTGTGTGTGTGTTACCTTTAACATGTCCAGTGACAGCTGGTGTGCAGGAGGGTAGGTACTCTCCAGAGACAGAAGTAAACAGGCCTGAGACAAAAAAGGAAATTAAATTAACAAAAAAAAAGAAAAACCTTTCCCTCACAAAGGTTTGGGTTTGGAATTAGAACCGGATTCAACTGGATTCAACTAGATTCAACTGGATTCAACCGGATTCAACCGGATTCAACCGGATTCAGCGACACACATTCGATCATGGTTCAGACAGGCTGAGGACTAGTTACAGACTAGTTTAGGACTCGGCTGAGGACTAGTTACAGACTAGTTTAGGACTCGGCTGAGGACTAGTTACAGACTAGTTTAGGACTCGGTTCAGACAGGCTGAGGACAGGTTCCAACTCACCAGTGGTTTGGAGTCGCTGAGGACGTGGTACTGCAGGAACTGGTGCAGCATGTAGAAGAGGTTATGTTGGACCAGCGTCTTGATCACCAGCTCATACAGGTAATGCTGCAGGAGAGAAAACCACACTCGGGTTGGACTAGAGGAACGAAACGTCACAGGTTCCAATCCCTGAGCCAGCAGGGAAGATCTGGGCGGGGCAAGGGAGCAAACAACGCTATCCTCCTACTCCTACTACTTCTGTGCCCTTGAGCAAGGCATTAAACTGCTCCAATATAGCTTCCCAGTGGAGCCAGTAGAGACTGTGGTTGTACTGGGTAGATAGATAGATAGATAGATAGATGTACTTTATTAATCCCAAGCTGGGAAATTGCAGTGCAGCAGCAGCATTACACACAGAGACAAGATAAAGTGTTAACAAAACAAAAATCAACATCTGGATTCTTTCTACTACACTGGGGCTTTCCACCTGACAGGAAGTGACATCAAGTCTCAATACGGCTGATAATAATGAATTAACACGCTACGATTAGAAGTTGTTGAATCTAAAATATACACAACTATGCAGCTCTAGTCGGATTTACAGAGACACCGGGGCTATATTCAATCTGAAACAACAACAACAATAATATTATGAAGCTTTTTAAACGCAGAACGATGGCAAAGACCCCTGAAGTCCCAGAGGAAGCACCGAGCCAACGGTGCGGTACTGGACCTGTACGGTGATCTGGAACTGGTTGAGAGAGCGGATGTACTCCATCAGCACCGCAATGATGAACTTATGAGAAACACCCTGCAGACCACACACACACACACACACACACACACACACACACACACAATTTCAACGTTTTTCCTGATCATCTGTACTGTATCGTTCTAGCTATGAAAGACAGGATGTGTGTGTGTATTTGTACTTGTGTGTATATTTCACCTTCCTCTCAGTGAAAGATGACAGGACGTGTGTGTACATGTCTGATTGGTCGATGACAGCCTGGGTTCTGACAGGACGCTTCTGGGCTGCACTGCCTCGACTCGGACCCGACTCCATCGCCTGCACACACACACACACACACACACACACACACACACACACACACACACACACACACACACACACACACACACACACACACACACACACACACACACACACACACACACACACACCACACACACACACACAGTTACAGTCTTCACAAACACCTGCATTATGAAACAAAAAAATGAAAACACTTCATGAAAATAAAAACAAAATCACCCGCACCCCCCCACCCCCCCAACCTTTGACCCTCCATGAAAACTGCAAAATCATTAACACCCTGAAGGATGTAATTGAAACAAACTGAAAGGGAAATGATATCGAGGACATGTGGAAGCAACATGTATTACATCACATCATGAAATCACGACTCCCTAAGAGGACAGCACTCACCACCGAGTACGTCTGCTCTGCCTCCAGGTATTCCTTGTAAACTTGGTTGAGCTTGTCAAAG
>JAXDDW010000225.1:362500-405000 GCA_034670385.1 Hoplostethus mediterraneus | reverse complement strand
ACAACTAAACCATCATAAAACAACAACTAACAACTAAACCACCATAAAACAACTAAACCACCATAAAACAACAACTAAACCACCATAAAACAACAACTAAACCATCATAAAACAACAACTAACAACTAAACCACCATAAAACAACAACTAAACCACCATAAAACACAAACACAAACCATGTAAACACTGTAATCAAGATATTGCCTTAATCTGATTACTCCCAGTAATCAGATTATAAACTGGTAATAAACTGGTGTGCATAAAAACATACTCCAGGAGAGAGGAGGGGTTTGAGGTTCAGCTCAGTGTTTTCAATGCAGGAAGTAGTCGGGTTACCAGGCATCCACCGTGCTTACATGGTCGCCATGGCGATGTCCCTCTCGGACAGGCTGAGTTTGGCGGGTTTGGGGATGACCGGCAGCTCGATCTCAAACTTCGACATCTTAGACATGGTCCCATTCTGAAACAAACAGCCAAAATGATCAATAACAACAACCACAGTAAATCATTGAAAACAACAACAAAACAAAAATAACAAAATGATGTACTAAAAAACTAAAAAAATCATTATAAACAACTAAATAAAACCACCATAAAAAACAACTAACAACTAAACCACCATAAAACACCATAAAACTAAACCACCATAAAACAACTAAACCACCATAAAACCATAACTAAACCACCATAAAACAACTAAACCACCATAAAAACTAAACCACCATAAAACAACTAAACATCATAAAACCAAACCACCATAAAACAACTAAACATCATAAAACTAAACCACCATAAAACAACTAAACCACCATAAAACAACTAAGCCACCATAAAACAACTAAACCACCATAAAACACCATAAAACAACTAAACCACCATAAAACACCATAAAACAACTAAACCACCATAAAACAACTAAGCCACCATAAAACACCATAAAACAACTAAACCACCATAAAACTAAACCACCATAAAACAACTAAACCACTAAACCACCATAAAACAACTAAGCCACCATAAAACACCATAAAACAACTAAAACCACCATAAAACAACTAAACCACCATAAAACAACTAAACCACCATAAAACACCATAAAACAACTAAACCACCATAAAACAACTAAGCCACCATAAAACAACTAAACCACCATAAAACACCATAAAACAACTAAGCCACCATAAAACACCATAAAACTAAACCACCATAAAACAACTAAGCCACCATAAAACAACTAAACCACCATAAAACAACTAAACCACCATAAAACACCATAAAACAACTAAACCACCATAAAACACCATAAAACAACTAAACCACCATAAAACAACTAAACCACCATAAAACAACTAAACCACCATAAAACAACTAAACCACCATAAAACACCATAAAACAACTAAGCCACCATAAAACTAAACCACCATAAAACAACTAAACCACCATAAAACACCATAAAACTAAACCACCATAAAACAACTAAGCCACCATAAAACTAAACCACCATAAAACTAAGCCACCATAAAACTAAACCACCATAAAACAACTAAACCACCATAAAACACCATAAAACAACTAAACCACCATAAAACAACTAAACCACCATAAAACACCATAAAACAACTAAGCCACCATAAAACAACTAAACCACCATAAAACAACTAAACCACCATAAAACAACTAAACCACCATAAAACAACTAAACCAATATAAAGTGCTACTGCTACATCATGTCTCTCATACACAACAGCGTCCGCCATCGTCCATAACAACACCAGTACATGAACATTGGTCAGCCGGTGGGTCGTTTCCACCTGCCCAGGTCGTCCTCCTCACCCTGAAGGCGAAGGGCTGCAGGATGTTGCCCTGTACCGTGGTGGACAGCAGGATGACGGCCGTCTCCGGACAGTACTGGTACCAGTTCACATTAATGCTCTGACTCTTCAGCAGCTTCACACTGCGCTTGTCTGGAAACACCTGCAGAGACACTTCATCTTGTTATGACCTCAGAAATAATATTCAAGTATTGAGGTTGAAATTGCCTAAAAAGTCTTAAATCCAGTTATTAGAGGTCTTATTTTCCAGGGTTCTTTGTCTGTTCTTAGATGAATCAGATCAGGTCAGCAGAACAACCTGCATCCTGTCTGCTTTACTAAAGTAAAGTAACAGTTGGACTTCATGTGAGAGACAGACAGAGAGAGAGAGAGACCTTACCTGGTAGAACTCGATTCCCTGGTCGGTGATGAAGACGATCTCGTTCCAGTTGGTCCAACAGAAACCCAGAACACTGCCGTTCTTCATCTGACAGCAAACATAAAACATGATCTATATTAAAAACTAAAACCGTAGCTATTCAGTTAAAACATGAAAATCACCAGAGGTGGAATTACAAGGTTTTTCACCATAAAAAAAACAAACCAAAAACAAAAAAACTAAACCCTAAAAACAAAAAACCACCATAAAAAAAACTAAAACCCCCCTCCCCAAAAAAAAACCCCCCCCCCCCCCCCCCCCCCCCCCAAAAAAAACCCCCCCCCCCCAAAAAAAACCCCCCCCCCCAAAAACCAAAACCCCAAAACCCCCCTAAACCCCTTCCCCCTCCCCTCCAAAAACCCCCCCCCCTTTTCCCCCCCTTTAAAAACACTCCGACCCTAACAAACCCCTAATAAAATTTCACCTGCTTTCCCCCCCCCCAAGGGGCCCCTACAAAAAAAAAAGGGGGGGGGGCCCCCTTTTCCTTAACCCAAGCGGCCCCCGGAATAAAAAGGGGTTAATTAATTTTGTCCAGGGCTTCACCTGCCTTTTTAAAACCCGAGGGAAAATTTTTTATGACCTGGGGAAAAATATTTGTTTTAGGTTGAAAATTCCAAAAATTTTTTTAGGGCTTATTTTTTGGGCTTTTCAGGACAACAGACCATTTGACTAGCATCACTTTAATATTATTTTATTTTCATTCTTTTATTAGCTTTTACTCTTCGTCCTTGCTGCTGTTTTGGTCGAATTTCTCCGCAGGACTCAATAGATTTCATCTCATCTTAAAATAAAATAATGAGAAAAAAAAAGAAATGATGAGCAATAATAAGCCGTACCTTGCATTCCTGGGAGAACTCTGTATGTGGATAGTCAGGTATGAAGTTGATGAAATCCTACAGAGATTTAAGAGTCAATTTGTTGCCATGCCAACCAAAGGTGATCAGAATGCAGAAGCACAAGACCATTTCAGCTGCTCTAGGGACTTGAACTTGAACCCCCAACCCTGGCAGTGTCGGTGCCTTGCTCCCAGCAGAACTCACCACAGATTTCAAGGTTCTCTGGACGGCCAGGATCTTATTTCCAATGGAGAACTTGATGCACTTCACCTCTCCTTTATCGTCCATCCTGTGGGGGAGCAGACAGTCAACCAAGCGACTGAGAGGATCCCCATTCATTTCCCCATTCATTTCCCCATTCATTTCCCCATTCATTTCTCCATTCATTTCCCCATTCATTTCTCCATTCATTTCCCTTTGACAAATACAAAACAACAGCTCATGAAGAACTGCACTTTCCATTTGTACGTTACCACCGGCCAGCAACCAAGTGCTTTCAGATTTAGTCTGTTCTATTCCTGGGTCCATTTAGTTGTTCGGTGTCTTTAAATTTGATTTCAATTCACCATACCAGTCCACACATTCACTTTTCCTCATGATTTTGTCTAAAGTTGTACTTTTAACAGAAACAAAAATAAACAAGCAAAGACGATCATACTTATATCATACCATATAAAATGGAATATACTGAATATTGTTCATATGTAAACTCATGCATCCACTTGACCCACGCCACCCTGTATATCTACACATATCCTCACTCAAACACACACACTCATACTTACTGGTGAACATGCATATATACATATCACTGTGGGTATATTCAACAGAAAGAAAGAGAATGAATGTTTAATTTGACATGGTGCGAGGAATGAAAGGTTTCTATGTTTTCAATTATATTTTCACTGTGCCAAATTTAAAAGAACCTTTTTACCATCTCAGCTTCTTCATAAGTTTTAGTGAGGCCCTAACTGGTTGATGTACAGGCTCCTTTTCTGTGTTGATGGGGTTTTGAACTGACAAGTGTCTTCTAGTCAAGGCGCAGCATTAAAAACATTTACTTCACAATTCTACCAGTTCTGGTCCACCAGTAGCCAGTGGACCAGAACGTCCCCTGCCCTGCATGTGACACAGTGGGGGGTCAGTGATGTTAAACAGTACAGGTCAAGGTACCTGAAGGCAACTGAGCTCTTGTCGTCTGGGCCTTTGACCACCACCCCTGTGGCCCCCCCAGAACGAACCGCAAACACCTGCAGCCAGGAAACAGGACATGACACGCATCAGGAAGCCATTAGAGGCAGCAGCAGCCGCTATACACCTCCATTCTCTGCCTCTTCATGTGTTTCTGTATGTAATCTTTGAGTCATTGGTATTGATCAACAGCCCCAACGACCCCTACAGATATATTATGGTCATGTCTATCTGTCTGTCTGTCTGTCTGTCTGTCTGTCTGTCTGTCTATCTATCTATCTATCTATCTATCTACCTTCAGTTAGTCAACTAACTTATGTATTGATCTCCAAAGTTAAACTTGGATCAGCTGGCGTCTTTCGGGGAATCTAAATATATTTTTTGTATTTATGTCCATTTGTCTATATATTTTTGGTATTTATTTGTATTTATTGATTTTGGTTACGGTCTAGTTGTCTTTTCTTTCTGCTATCTTATATAAGTAGGATTTGTGCCTGAATCTGTTATGTCCAGGGCTCATCTGTAGAAGAGAGTGGAAAAGGTCCCCCCACATCATAATTACGTTATTGATTATGGTCATACCCTGGTTAAATGAAATCTGAAGTGCTGATCCATCCTGACCTGAGATTTAAACCCTTGTAAATAACTGTTATTATTGAATCTACTTGATAATCCCAATGACATATCTGCTCTTCCTCCAGTATCCACGCTCGGTTTCTACATAGGGATTAATTACACCATTATATTTTTAGTTTGTGTAGTTTACTGGTTGATTAGCTTTATTGCTAGCATGCAAGATGACCTGTTAAACAAACAGTACATGGAAATGTCTAGACAGGTAGCTTTGTTGACATGCTAGAGGGCTAGAAGTGCCAGTAACTGAGTTTAGCTCAAATGTCAGTTAATTTAGCTAGCCACAACAATGCTAGCTTACCTGCTCGTTGTGTGTATTGGTGAGTACAGTAATGTGGCTTACTGGTTGGTTAGCTCTATTGGTAGCATGCTACATGGCCTGTTAAATTGTTAGATAAACAGTACATTGAAACACAGCTGACAACACAAGTTAATGTCTAGACGGGTAGCTTTGTTGACATGCTAGAGGGCTAAAGGTGCTAACCAACTGTATTTAGCTCAACTGTCAGCTAACTCAGCTAGCCACAACGTTGCTAACCTAAGTTACTTACCTGCTTGTTTGCTTCGTCAAAGAAGACGTTGTTGACACTGGAGGCATTTTCAAACTGAACGGGGTTCTCGCACAGTTCTAGATAATGTTCCTCGCTCATTCTGACACTTGGATTAATTTTCGCTTTCCTTTTTCCTATTTCAATATTCTTTTAACAGCAGCTCTGGAAACAAACAAATCCCGCTTCCGGTATGCGCGTCATGTGACACAGTGACAATCACGTGTTTATCAGAAGACGTGATTGAGGACAAGTGGCATGTTATCGTGACTAGTGCTATATTATTATTATTATTATTATTATTATTATTATTATTAACATGCTTACTACAGTAGTACTGCTCAAGCTGGTATAATCAGTGGAGTACACATACATAACATTTCATTTTTTTCAAAAAACCTGAAAATTAAAGTTGTACAAAAAATCTGCAGTCTTATAGAAATGTAGTTGTTGAGGTGAAGTGAGTGTCACCCGTTCAGTTTACCCACCCTGATGGGAGATTCAAACCAACAACCTCCTGTCATGAACACAGTTCTCTAAATCTCTACCTGATGAAGTAATCATTGAGTGGATGGTATTGATCAACAACCCTATCAGATATCTTCATGTCATTTTGTTCTACAAGGCAGGAAAACACTCAAAGAGTGTGTAGATCTGAAAGGCAGCCATTTCTTTCCGTTGCAATACTTAGAAAGAACGAGACAAGAGCTTTCATCTTCACCATTTATTGTCACGGTACTGGAGACGTCTCCACGCTACAGGACTCCATTATAACTATGAACAACAATTCATTTCCCATTAAAAACAAAAAGCACAACAATTTGCCATGATGTTTCCTAAGCCTGCCGCAATAAACATCGTAAACACTCTTCAGAGGCCGCAGTAATCACAATGAATGTAGGAGTCACGCCTTTCACAGTGACTCATTCAGTAAAGGGGAATCCCACTAAAAATCACTTTTCATACAAAGGGATAATCCTGATTATTCTGATTAGGATTATTAGTGTTAATTTAAGGGACTTTTTTTCTTTTACAGAGCAATATAAATGTTAGTTTAAGAGGAATTTCCCTTCAATCTTCACATCAGCACCATTTCACTAATCACCTCAATAATATTGATCACACTGGGTACAATACATACACACTGACAATCCAATCGTAACCTGATCAAGGCAATACTCAGACTGTAGTTATTACCATTGTAATCAGAGTACGGTCCTGGTCAGTTAACACACCTGCTCAGTCTTTCTGGGGTTTAGAGACCTTGGTCTAACGTGCTGCATTCATCCACATTTTAGTTTTTATTCAAAGTTTCAAAGCGACAAGGTGTTCTGTTGTAACCACAGGCTGGTTCCTGTTGAGAAGGAAGCTGGTGTAAATAACGTTTAAAAATATTCTTAGATGTGTGGAACTACAGCGGAGGGTACGTCACACAAAACAAGCCACTTTACTGAACTTGGACACTGGATCTGCCTTGAGTTTCTATCAGGCGCTTTCATTTTAAGGGTTAACTGTATATTTAATCTCACACTTCAAGTAAAGAGTTACCAAAACCTTTAATGAACCCCGCTTTAGACACAACACCAGCTTGACCTCTGAACCCTCCACATCTGACCCCCTCAACGAACGAGGGAATAGAGGGTCTGTTCTTCTACTTAATTTTTCTACTTTTAAACCAAACCACGAGAGAGAGAGAGAGAGAGAGAGAGAGAGAGAGAGAGAGAGAGAGAGAGAGAGAGAGAGAGAGAGAGAGAGAGAGAGAGAGACTATGACAGAAACTAAAACAGACTGACAAAGAAGGAACTTGAGAAGCAGAGAGAAAAAAGAGAGAGAGACCCTGGGACAATCCTGTCCCTGTTCTCCTACCCAGAATCCTCTCTGACATGTATGTTGGCAGGTTAAAACCCATGTAGGTTATGGTGTCAGCTCTCCTCTAGCCAGAGGGAGGTGCTCCATCCTGACTATTTAAAGGCGGGGGGGGTGGGGGAGGCGCTGGGTCCCCAGGGGCCTCCTCCTTGTATCTCCTCCTCAGTGTTTTCAACATGGCAGGATCGCGTCGAGCCGGGCGAGCGTTAGTCGTCTGCGTCGGGTTTCAAAGGAGGACCTCCGTCGTTGGCGGGATCTTCTATGGGGAACATCTTCTTCCCTAGCCGCAGGACGTGGTCCTCGTTCCTCTTCTCCAACGCTTCAATCTGAGAGAGAGAGAGAGAGAGAGAGAGAGAGAGAGACTTCTTAGTTATCTAAAACGGAGAGGTTTATAAAAAGGCACAAGAACAAGGAATAGTAAAAAATATTTACAAGGTGAAAATTGAGAAACACATTCAATAAAAAGTGTTTCAATACATCTTGTGTTACCTGTCCTAGGAACTCTGCCTCGTCCTCTTCATCAACGGAGATATGGAGTCCGGTGACGGCGTTGAAAAGGTCGTACACATTCATCGCCTCGCTCACCCCTCCCTTCTGGAAGAACTGTCACACACACAGTCACACACACACACACACACACACACACACACACACACACACGATACTTATACAGAACCGTGATACTTTTACAGACGTTTGTGTCAGATGTGTTATATGTCTTTTTCCCCAAACAACAACATTTAGCAGCAGAACTCTTCACATCAGGTTTCTATTTCAAAATCCCACTTCCCAAACTTTTCTGGCCCCGGAAATGATTGAATCCATATTTCAGACCGGTGTAGTAACCATGACTTCAATAGGACTTTAGATAGTTACCGTGGAAACGTTCCGACAGTCTCTGAAGAGGAACTGCAGGCCGTGAGGATGGGTGGGCTCAACAGACTGACTGACATCGATCAACCACACCTAGAACATGAACACACACGCCACACACGCACACGCACACACACACACACACGCACACACGTTAGGAAGAACAGTATAGTGGTGGGTTGAGAAATGCTGGAATGAAGGAAGGAACGGAAGGAAAGAGGGAAGCGAGGTGGGATGAGGAAGGAAGACACCACAATGGAAGGAAAGGTGAAGAAAGGAAGGAAGGACAGGAAGGGGAAAAAGGAGGAAAGGAAAGACAGAACGAAGCAATGAAAGGTGGATGGACAGATGGACACAACCCTACCTTGCCCTCATGCCAGAGCATGTTGTATTCACTGAGATCAGCATGAACCAGATTACACTCCTGATACAACTGCTGCATCATCTAGAGAGAGGGGGGGAGACAGGGAGGGGGGGAGACAGGGAGGGGAGGGGGGAGAGAGGGGAGAGACAGGGAGGGGGGAGACAGGGAGGGGAGAGACAGGGAGGGGGGAGACAGGGAGGGGAGGGGGGAGAGAGATGTTTACATACTGCATACTGCATAGTGTACTTACATCTATACTTACTGTGTAGTGGTCTTACTGCATGTCCCCTAGTGTGTAGTGGTCTTACTGCATGTCCCCTAGTGTGTAGTGTTCTTACTGCATGTCCCCTAGTGTGTCGTGGTCTTACTGCATGTCCCCCTAGTGTGTAGTGGTCTTACTGCATGTCCCCTAGTGTGTAGTGGTCTTACTGCACGTCCCCTAGTGTGTCGTGGTCTTACTGCATGTCCCCCTAGTGTGTAGTGGTCTTACTGCATGTCCCCCTAGTGTGTAGTGGTCTTACTGCATGTCCCCTAGTGTGTAGTGGTCTTACTGCATGTCCCCTAGTGTGTAGTGTTCTTACTGCTGTCCCCATGTGTAGGGTCTTACTGCAGTCCCCCTAGTGTGTGTGGTCTTACTGCATCCCCCCATGTGTAGTGGTCTTACGCATTCCCCCTAGTGTGTTGGTCTTACTGCATGTCCCCTAGTGTGGCGGGTCTTACTGCATGTCCCCCTATGTTATGGTTTTACTGCGTCCCCTAGTGGGGTATTGGTCTTACTGCATGTCCCCCTAGGTGGAAATGTCTTACGCATGTCCCCTAGTGTGTCGTGGTCTTACTAGCATGTCCCCCTAGTGGTCGTGGCTTACTGCATTCCCTAGTAGTTAGTGGAACTTCCCGCAGTCCCCCCTGGGAGGGTCTTACTGCAGCCCCTAGTGGTGGGTCTTACTGCACTCCCATTGAAGTGGCCTACTGCACGACCCCTAGTGCGGCACTGCACCACCAGACTCTACCGCAGTCCCCCAGCTAGCACCAGCCTCACTGAGCACAACTTAGTAAGAACGTATGTGTTGGGTTGGAAATCCCCCTAATGAAGGAAGAAGGGGTCAACAGGAATGCCCGAGTGGGTTGTAGGGTAAGCATTCCACAATGAAGAAAGGTGAAGAAGGAAGGAAGGACAGGAATGGGAAAAAGGAGGAAAGGAAAGACAATACGAAAATGAAGCCCAGTGGATGACTTAGGGCACCCCTATTGCCCTCATGCCAGCAGTTGTATTCCCTAACTGCATGCCCAGTGTTAACTCCTTACAACTGCTGCCCCTAGTGTGTAGGGGCTTAGCAGGCCCCAGGGGGACTGCAGGGAGTGTGTAGGGGGGGACTGCGATGTCCAGGGGGGTGGTCTTAGACTGCATGCCCCTAGTGGGTGGCAGAGATGTTGTACTTACTGCATATGCCATTGAGTGTCTTAACTATGTCCTAGTGTGTAGTGGTCTTACTGCATGTCCCCTAGTGTGTAGTGTTCTTACTGCAACGTCCCCTAGTGTGTGTGGTCTTACTGCATGTCCCCTAGTGTGTAGTGGTCTTACTGCATGTCCCCTAGTGTGTAGTGGTCTTACTGCATGTCCCCTAGTGTGTCGTGGTCTTACTGCATGTCCCCTAGTGTGTCGTGGTCTTACTGCATGTCCCCTAGTGTGTAGTGGTCTTACTGCATGTCCCCTAGTGTGTAGTGGTCTTACTGCATGTCCCCTAGTGTGTAGTGTTCTTACTGCATGTCCCCTAGTGTGTAGTGGTCTTACTGCATGTCCCCTAGTGTGTAGTGGTCTTACTGCATGTCCCCTAGTGTGTCGTGGTCTTACTGCATGTCCCCTAGTGTGTAGTGGTCTTACTGCATGTCCCCTAGTGTGTAGTGGTCTTACTGCATGTCCCCTAGTGTGTAGTGGTCTTACTGCATGTCCCCTAGTGTGTAGTGGTCTTACTGCATGTCCCCTAGTGTGTAGTGGTCTTACTGCATGTCCCCCTAGTGTGTAGTGGTCTTACTGCATGTCCCCTAGTGTGTGGTCTTACTGCATGTCCCCTAGTGTGTCGTGGTCTTACTGCATGTCCCCTAGTGTGTAGTGGTCTTACTGCATGTCCCCTAGTGTGTAGTGGTCTTACTGCATGTCCCCTAGTGTGTAGTGGTCTTACTGCATGTCCCCTAGTGTGTAGTGGTCTTACTGCATGTCCCCTAGTGTGTAGTGGTCTTACTGCATGTCCCCCTAGTGTGTCGTGGTCTTACTGCATGTCCCCTAGTGTTCTTACTGCATGTCCCCTAGTGTGTCGTGGTCTTACTGCATGTCCCCTAGTGTTCTTACTGCATGTCCCCTAGTGTGTAGTGGTCTTACTGCATGTCCCCTAGTGTGTAGTGGTCTTACTGCATGTCCCCTAGTGTGTAGTGGTCTTACTGCATGTCCCCTAGTGTGTAGTGGTCTTACTGCATGTCCCCCTAGTGTGTAGTGGTCTTACTGCATGTCCCCTAGTGTGTAGTGGTCTTACTGCATGTCCCCCTAGTGTGTAGTGTTCTTACTGCATGTCCCCTAGTGTGTAGTGGTCTTACTGCATGTCCCCCTAGTGTGTAGTGGTCTTACTGCATGTCCCCCTAGTGTTCTTACTGCATGTCCCCTAGTGTGTCGTGGTCTTACTGCATGTCCCCTAGTGTTCTTACTGCATGTCCCCTAGTGTGTAGTGGTCTTACTGCATGTCCCCTAGTGTGTAGTGGTCTTACTGCATGTCCCCCTAGTGTGTCGTGGTCTTACTGCATGTCCCCCTAGTGTGTCGTGGTCTTACTGCATGCCCCCTAGTGTGTCGTGGTCTTACTGCATGTCCCCCTAGTGTGTCGTGGTCTTACTGCATGTCCCCCTAGTGTGTCGTGGTCTTACTGCATGTCCCCTAGTGTGTAGTGGTCTTACTGCATGTCCCCTAGTGTGTAGTGGTCTTACTGCATGTCCCCTAGTGTGTAGTGGTCTTACTGCATGCCCCCTAGTGTGTCGTGGTCTTACTGCATGCCCCCTAGTGTGTAGTGGTCTTACATGTAGGACTTGGTAGTAGGCTTTCTTCATGTCCTCCGTCCCCAGCATGGCGTCCTTGAGTTTGGGAGCAGGAACGTGATCTCTGCCTATGAAGGACATCACCAGGATGTGCTTCTTCAGCAGGACCACCTCTGGACAGGGAATCTCCGCTTTCTTCATTCTGCAGAGACGGATGCAGTTTAGTTTAGTTTAGTTTTCTGTCTCAGCGATATCCCTGCTCTCTTCTACCATTAGAGGGGAGGAGCTTCTCCATGAACGATATCACCACGTTGTACATGCCATTGTTGTACATAGGAATAGTATTCATTTCATTTGTGTATTTATCTTTGTATATTTTTAGGATATTTTATATACAGCCTGACCTTAAATGTGTGTATTGTATAGTGATGTGTGCCTCTCTTGTCTTGTACTGCTGCAAACTGCAATTACCCCTCGGAGACAGAGCTATCCATCAGTAGTAATAGTAGTAGTATCTGTACTAATAGTAAAAGTAGTGTCAGTACTAGTAGTAGTATCAGTACTACCTAGCCAGGTTGTGCTTCTCCTTCTCCGCCCAGAGCCTGATGATCTTGCGGGGGTTCAGTTTGCTGTAGCGCTCCTTGAAGCGGTAGTCGTCCTTGATGTAGCGGTCTCGGTTCCTGAACTCGTTCATCGTCGTCTTGAACACCTTCAGCACCACCTCCTCTGGAACAGGCTGCTCCTCCAGGCTGCCACACACACACACACACACACCACACACACACACCACACACACCACACACCACACGACCTTTAAGGACCTGCAGACACCCACCCAACAGGCCTCTACATCAGCTTTCCCTCCCTCTCTCTCTCCGTCTGTCCATCTTCCTCTCTTCCTCCCTCCATCCCTCCCTCCATCCCTCTACCCACCTCCCTCCGTTGGCATGGAAGACGACAGACTCTTTCCCGGTGCTGATGCAGCCGTTAATGTTGTCCAGCACGCCAGCGTTCACCATCTTGTACATCAACAGACGAGTACGAGGATCGACTGCTTGTTCCTTAAAAGGGGGCGGGTGGAGTTAGGAGTGTCCAGGTCCGGCTCTGAACTGTAATGAGTAGGTTGGTGTGTGTGTGTGTGTGTGTGTGTGTGTGTGTGTGTGTGTACTCACAGCGGTGGAGTGCTCCTTCTTGTCGTGCAGCCTGGCGCTGCGTCGCTGCTCGCTGTAGCAGTGACGCTTCAGAGAGTTGAACACCTGATTGGACAACTTCAGATCCATCCCCAACCCATCACCAACATGGACCTCTGGAGCAAACTGGAGGAGGAGGAGAAAGGGGGTGGGGGAAGGGGAGGGGAGAAGGGAGGAGAGGAAAGGAGAAAAAGGGGGTGAGGAGAGAAAGAAAGAGGATGAATAAGCAAACAAATCTTACATTGTCCATTCTAGCTGTAATGATGTATTAATATTAATAATAATGATAATGCATTAATAATAATAATGTATTAATGATATTAATAACAATGTATTAATAATAATAATAATAATAATGTATTAATAATAATAATAATGATGTATTAATAATCTTACATTGTCCATGCGGGCGGTGTTCTTGCGGCCACACATCACCTCGTCATGTTTGGTGGTGATGTTCTTGCCCTTCCCGGTGAAGCCCTTCCTGGGCGTGGTCTGGGGCTTTTCTGGAACACACAAAGTAATGGATTACCTAGTGGAGAGTAATGTAACTAACAATCTATTGTCCTGTAAAATCTGTCTCAGGGGCAATGGATCAAGTTCAGGGATTAAGGATCAATGTTATCTCAAAAGTTACCAATATAGTGGTCTATAGGTACGGTACCGATATAGTGGTCTATAGGTACGGTACTGGTTCTGGAGGGCCGATATAGTGGTTTATAGGTACGGTACCGATATAGTGGTCTATAGGTACGGTACTGGTTCTGGAGGGCCGATATAGTGGTTTATAGGTACGGTACCGATATAGTGGTCTATAGGTACGGTACCGATATAGTGGTCTATAGGTACGGTACTGGTTCTGGAGGGCCGATATAGTAGTCTATAGGTACGGTACCGATATAGTGGTCTATAGGTACGGTACTGGTTCTGGAGGGCCGATATAGTGGTTTATAGGTACGGTACCGATATAGTGGTCTATAGGTACGGTACTGGTTCTGGAGGGCCGATATAGTGGTCTATAGGTACGGTACCGATATAGTGGTCTATAGGTACGGTACTGGTTCTGGAGGGCCGATATAGTGGTCTATAGGTACGGTACCGATATAGTGGTCTATAGGTACGGTACTGGTTCTGGAGGGCCGATATAGTAGTCTATAGGTACGGTACCGATATAGTGGTCTATAGGTACGGTACTGGTTCTGGAGGGCCGATATAGTGGTTTATAGGTACGGTACCGATATAGTGGTCTATAGGTACGGTACTGGTTCTGGAGGGCCGATATAGTGGTCTATAGGTACGGTACCGATATAGTGGTCTATAGGTACGGTACTGGTTCTGGAGGGCCGATATAGTGGTTTATAGGTACAGTACCAGTTCCGGAGGGCCGATATAGTGGTCTATAGGTACGGTACTGGTTCTGGAGGGCCGATATAGTGGTCTATAGGTACGGTACTGGTTCTGGAGGGCCGATATAGTGGTCTATAGGTACGGTACTGGTTCCGGAGGGCCGATATAGTGGTTTATAGGTACGGTACCGATATAGTGGTTTATAGGTACGGTACCGGCTCTGTAGGGGTCGTCTCTTGTGTCCTGCCAGTCCACCTCGTCCTCTGAGCTGTCGCTGTCCTCGTACGGATGGACCATGCGGTAGTTCTCAAAGGAGATGGACACTGGACACGAAAACACAGACTGTCGTCATGAACCAGATCGTGCATAGTTTCATTAAGTGCAGTGATCCTGTGGTCCTGATTCAGTGATGAGTTTTCAAGAATGGCAACAATGAATGAGCACAAAAAACGCTATGAAAGATGTAGTGATCTTATATTACAGGGTGTGTGCAGGTTTTTATCAACTTTATGACTTTTTAATGCCATATAAGACCAATTTCACATTTGAAAAAAAAAGTGAAAATGAAAACATCTGCAGACTATCAGAATATGGTCTGGATGATTGGACTGGTTCCCAATGGAAGAACAGCGCACCAAGAAAATCCCTCATTTTCAGTCCTCTAAAACTGAAATGAATCCTATAATTAACTATAATAAAGACCATTTAAGGACTTGAGTTTATAAATTTTCATGGCTCGTTTATTTTAATTTTGTTCTATTCTACCTTTGCTGTCTCCGTTGAACTTCCTCTCCTCAAGTCGGAGCTGGGTGTCGAACTCGCGGTCGTACTGCATCTGCAGCATCTGAGCCAGCATCAGGTCACTGGTGGTTTCTGAGTCGTCACCTGACAACAGCTGATCAACACTGGGACTACAGGAGAGAAAGGGAAGAAGGGGGAGAGAAGAGAAACCGAGGGAAAAGAGAAAGAAACATTTATTGTCAAAACCTGTCTTGATGCCAAGGGAATGACATTTCAGTCAACTTCCATTTTATATTGAATATGGGGCTAGAGAGGCAGAAATGAGTTCATGGTGTTTGGACAGATAAGTAAGGGGGGGGACAATACACATTCACATTAGTCCAATGTAAATGTGCCAGATTTAGCCAGAGTAGGCTAGTTTTCATGTCCAGTCTCTATATACATAGTAGATGTTTATATACACACAACATGCTCATGACTGAATAATACGTCCCGACAGGGTGGATCAAGACACCAACATAAACCAGAGGAAACCTGCTCTGTGATATGATTAGATGATGTTCACAAATAACAGACCTCAGATCCAACTAGGGATGCACCGAATGTTCGGCAACCAAAGTTATTCGGCCGAATATTGCCAAAAAACACATATTCGGTATTCGGCCGAATAAATGAAAAGGCCAGATTTTTTTCACCGAATAATGACGGTTTTGATGGCATGATCAAATAGCACCCATGCAGGAGCCAGGCGCGCGTAGCGTAAAACGCAGCAAACATGTCAGCGGTATGGAGGCATTTCAAAATCTCCCGAAAGACCCGAAATTAGCGACATGCATGTATTGTTCAGCTCAGCTTTCTAGAGGGGGTACTTCGGCTAAGATCGATAGCGCTATAAGTCTGATCAATCATTTGAAATCAAAACACATCGAAAAGCACGCCGAGTATGAGAAAGAGACCGCAGGGAAGAGGAAACTTGAGTCTCACAGTCCCGGGCTCAGCGCGAGCACATCCACTCCATCTGTGGCTGCCGTTTTAGAAAAGGCAAAAAAGTTTGACAGTGCCAAAGCAAAAGGCATTACTACAAAGGTAATGGAATTCATGGCGTTGGATGATCAACCATTCTCCGTAGTAGAGGACGTTGGATTTCGCAGGCTTATGGAGCATATTGAGCCCCGTTACACTATACGGGGCGGGGTTGTCAAAGATAGCCAGATAAAATATTTTATTTTACTAATTTATTATTTTAAGTTATAGGCTATTGTGCTGTGTTATGCAATGTTGGAAAAAATGGAAAAATAAATGAAAATTGCAAAAAATATTCGGTATTCGGTATTATTCGGCCTTCGGCCGAAGTGTTCCGTTATGCTTCGGCTTCGGCCAAGAATTTTCACTTCGGTGCATCCCTAGATCCAACACAACTGTTTAATTTGAACTTTAAACAGAGGTAGAGGTAGAGAGGTCTGTGAAGAACGAGACATCGAAACACAGCTGCTTTGGCAGGTAACCATCCAACCTTCACTTGCAAGTAACTCTCTATTCACACACAAACACACAGGTGTGTAAAGCTGGTTAGGACTTACTCTGAGAGTGTAGGGAAGGCGTTGTTCTCCTCGTCCAGCTGTCTGGCTAGCTGCTCACTCATAACATCAGCCAGAGAGCAGGACGGAGCCGCCGGGGCAACCGACCCCCACGGGCTCTGAGGCAGAAAACACACACGTTGCATTACTATCCTTGTCCATTGACTACATCCATGCCTTAACACCACTACATGCCTATAATTCACCCTTCCACTAACAGAACAAGTGGCACTTTAATCCCCACAATAAATGGACATGGATTTGTCTTGGTGGCATGTGTGCCTTAGACATCTAATGGTTTCATTGGTTAATGGTTTCATACTATTGGGTGTTCCTTGTTCACTTGTGAGTGAATGGAAACCTGCCCGTTCATGACAGTGAGACCCCAAGCCATGACTGCTGACCGATGACATCCCGGTCGATTTCCTCCAGCCCTAACTTGCACTAACCCTACCACCCACCCCTGCCATTCATCCTGGACTTACACACTTATACTTTCTGATATTTTTTATATTTGTTATTATTATTCTACATTTTAAATTTCATCCTTGTTTTTTGCACTGTGGGTGGGGCTTGTATGGAACACACCTGCTGTATCTACTACATGTGACAAATAAACTTGAGACAAATCCAGGCATGCCCAGAGCTCCTCCGCCAACCAGAGCACAGCTAAGGTTGGGCTGTGCTCCCTCTTGTGTTAGTAAAAACTACTGTACCGTTTTGGTCGTGCTACTGAAGCTACTGTTAAAGTGACAGACTAGAGGCAATAACACAGCAAGTCAGTATTTTGGTATGTTGGCCAACATAGCCGTCATCACGACACACCCTGTAACTGTCAGCTCTGACCGTGGCTAACTGACTTGAGCCTTTTAAGGCTAGGTCTAGTTCATCAGGCCATATTGGATAATGTGGCTAACTTTAGCTTATGTTAACAAGCTAGCGAGCTAACTTACATTTACAAATAAGTGTTCAAAAGTTGACAATGAATAACAACAAGCTACTCACCTTCGGTGTTTCTGTAGTAACCCCTATTTGATCCATGATTACGACGATATTCAATCAAATGTTTTTTTGAAGAGTGAATGTTGGCTAGCTGGCGAGCTAACGTTGGCAAGCTTCGAGTCAGACTTTGCGAGAAATGTCACACAAGATAGCAATGAAAAACAACGTGACACGTCTAGATAACCGTTATGTAACGTTCAGTAAATGTAAAAAGATAATATACAAGATAGTTATCAGGATTATGACAAGATTGGAAAGTTTAAACGACGGTAGTAAACCTTAGACTGAGGCGTTGCTAGCACCGCGGACGTTGATACAACCGGATGTAGCAAGGAAATACACTTCCGATTATAAGACCATTCGAGCTTCATAATAAAAGCCACGCATTTATTTTTGTATTATTTTATTGTATCTAACTTGATCGTCAAATTGTGTTGGAATTATCATTTTCGTTTAGATATAATATGTTTTATTGATGAAATTATGAAAGCCAGGTACATTTTAATAGCTTGTAGTGGCAGTGGTGGGAGTAGTAGTAGTAGTAGTAGTAGTAGTAGTAGTAGTAGCAGTAGTAATAATGATGTGTATTTTTAACAATATGAATAGAGCATGGATACGAATATTAAGGTGTATATGAATACGTGTATGTATTTGTATGAGTAGCCGTGTGTGCGTGCGCGCAACAGTTACTGCGTGTGCGCGGGAGCATACAACCATCCAGGT
Organism: Hoplostethus mediterraneus; assembly: GCA_034670385.1. Lineage (NCBI taxonomy): Eukaryota > Metazoa > Chordata > Actinopteri > Trachichthyiformes > Trachichthyidae > Hoplostethus > Hoplostethus mediterraneus. The sequence continues at coordinate 386,839 of JAXDDW010000225.1, read as the reverse complement.
TGATGCGTGAACGCGCATGGCCGTCAGCTGTCACACAGACGGAGAATCCAGGTGTGTCAAGCTCGACAGAGTTAACCAGAGATAGCCCGAGTAGTGGGAGTATTTTGTCTTCAAAATAAAAGTCTAAAGTTGACACATTTGGTGGGGGCGGAGGGGGCAATTAAATATTGGGCTTTACAGAGCAACAAAATTAGAACAGATTGATTAGGTGGACTCATGATCTTAAATACAGAGTTAACATCAACATCAAGCTGTTAGACACTATGGTTTTGTATTTGAGTCTTAAATTGTTTTAAATTATTAATCCCATGAGGAAATTGTGAAAACAAAGTGATCAGCAACTTCACCGCTGTGAGCAGGGTTTGAACCTGCGCGGGGAAACCCCATCGGATTTCGAGTCTAACGCCTTAACCACTCGGTACGGCCATCACAGCTTCCAATCACCCTGGCTGAGTTAAGGTGGTGTACCCATCCACTACACACCCTTTATATGGCTATAAATATATGGTGCACAATTGACATTATGGGAAAAACAACTACAACTGTATCTTATTCTACTACAGATCCCTCCTTAAATGTAGTCTTTATTTTCACTTCGGTACGGTGGTTTTTTATTGCTCCAATAAAAATGCTGCATCACATTTTCCTCAACAGGGAGTTTATTTTGAATGCGGTGACCGGAAGTGGCGCTGTTCATTCTGACTGGCTTGACGTTAGTAGAGCATCCTGCCGTCCGTCCACAGCACAAAGTAACGCATTTTAGTCAAATCCTGCGTCCTCCTCAGACGCTACGATGTCCAGACGGATTCACAAGGATTACTGTTGATCGTTCCCGCAGCTTCCAGGCATATGGACAAACACATATTTATTTTATTGATTTATTTTTTCTCATGATCTGACAGAGGGACATCTTTGGGTCCGCTGGATACCGATGGCCACCACCGTCTCCAGCATCAGCACCACCGGAGGGCCGTCGGGCCAGCGCGTAAACGGACGGCCGGTATTTAACCAGCACACCTAGCAGGTCGCTGGGCTGTGAGTACCTCGCCTTTTTTAATTTAAGCCACCTAGAATAACCGGAGGCAGTCTGAAATAGCCACCATAGCTCCTGGTGGGCGCGAGGAGCCGCGAGATGCGCTCAGTTTGGTGGATGCCCCTAATTTGTGTATCCTTGTGAGGACATTTGGTAGACGTAATGATAGCAGTACACACACACACACACACACACACACACACACACACACACACACACACACACACACACACACACACACAGGCATACATACACGCAGAATAAGAGACACTGTGATCAAGTACAATAAACGGGTACCAGTGGATTTACCAAACATACCCGACATTAAATCTCTCTGATCTTTGTCATTTGACCATCGTTCCTCTAACTGCGTCCCCATGGCGGAAAAGGTTTTTTTCTTTTCTCCTAGCTTTCTGTTACATGGTTATAACACAGACCGTCAGACCCCACGGGACCTTGGTGTCTATTTTTATCATGTGATGCTGCCCCGGTGAACGGACATACTGGGCGTCATCTGACACAATTAAGGTGAACGGCAGATGGAGACTGGGGTGCTGGGTGGGCTGGGGGTCATCTGATGCCCCTCCCTCCTCCGATTTGAGGAGGGGGCGGGGTAGGTTACTAGCAATAGTACTACTATACGGAGTCAACGGGAGGCCAGAAAGCATTGTAAACAAAAAAATATAAACTATCACTTATCTATATAAACTATTTTTTGGTTTTACAAAATGTTGTGGCCTCTTTTTGACGTGGGGGTGGGGTTAGAGGAGTGGGCGTGTCAGAGAGGGGAAGAGGCGGAGTTTGGGATGCCAACCGCCATGATTCAAAAAACAGAAGAAGAGGCTTGAGCACACGGCATAACATCATGGCGGATCGGAGCAGTGGTGGTTCGAGGGCCAATGCTTCCAATGCAGGATCAGTATAGGTCCAAATTTTGCTTGTCAAGCTGAAATCCACTTCTTTTTGTACTCACCATCTGACCAATATTTAAGACATGTGGGGACTGTGCAGATCATGTTTGAAAAATAGTTTTGGACCATTCGCAATGTGCAACTTTCTCCTGGGTTTTCAATTTATTACACAAACTTTTTTTCCCGTAAAACCCCGCCTCTTCCTCTCTCCCTGACACGCCCACTCCTCTAACCCCACCCCCATGTCAAAAAGAGACCACAAAGTTGTAAACACAAAAAAGTATCGTAATTGCAAAAAAAGTGATAATTAATAATTAAGTGATAGTTTATATTTTTTGTTTACAATACTTCACATACGTTTACAATACTTTCTGGCCTCATGTTGACTCCATACTACTACTATTACTACTATTACTACTTGATTATTATCTTGATTATTACTAGTAATAATCAAGATAATAATAAAGTAACAATAGAAGCAGCATGCAGCCTTCTACTAATTAAAGGGGAACATTTTTTTCCAAAACTTTATTCCTCCAGGAAAGGCTGACAGAGCGCCATGCTGTTTTTCAGCAATGCCCTTCTTTAAATGAACTGGGAGCTGACCAGTATAACCACAGTCTCTACTGGTTCCACTGGGAGCTGACCAGTAGCAGTACCTGAAGGTATCACAACCCAGTCCATCAAATAACCTAGTTGAACTTTTGACATAGCGGAGGTAAACGGCATTCGCTAAGGGATGTCACTGGCCAATGAGAATGCTTCAAAAGGTTTGGAGACACGCCCACAACAGCGGTTTGCAGGGAGATGATGTTTTTACAGCCTGGAGACAAAAGAGTTCTCAGCTTCACGTTATTCAGTTGTAGTTGTTTTATCACGTCAGAGACAATTTGTCCTGTAATGTAACTGACAAGAGCATTCATCTCTCCTCCTTTCCTCCTCTCTTTCCTCATCTCTCCTCTCTCCTTTCCTCCTCTCAACTCCTCTCCTCTTCTTTCATTTCCTCCTCTCCTCTCCTCTCCTCTCTTCTAGGCTGAGGAGCCCCGCGCTGGACTGAGTTGCCTTAAATGACCTTTGACCTTTCTCTGACCTGGACCTAAGGGGTCGTGACACCAGTGTAAGAGCCTCAGTATTCCTCTGGCCCTCGTCCTTCTTACTTCATCATCACCATGGAAACGGTCAAATCAGCCGACTGATGAACGTGAACCTGCAGGGAAAGTTAGGACCAGAAGGATGTGAATCTGGTCTTGGAAACGAAGAAGTGTCCGTTCTTAATTCACATCCTGCTTTGATCCTCTTCATCGCAGGTCTGGTATCCCACGTTCCCCTGCTCTTCTTGAAGGGACATTTTGAGGTGCAAGTCGAGGTTGTTTTTGACTAAGGGAATAGGGAATCGAACCCACCACATTCCTCTCAACTCAAAGTGACAACATCTCCCAACCAAAACAAGGGAAGCCTCCAGGCAGGGATTCCTCGTCAGTGAGCAAGCAGACAGCAGTAAAGATTGTTGATTTCTAAGCTTTTAGTCATAGCAAAGATAAGATGGACAGTTGACTTCACACAAGCTAACGCACGAATAACCGCTGAACACCAGCCTCCAGTAAGGTGCAGTCGTACCTCAGCGACCATGATTGTCTCCTACTGATCTGAAATCTGAAATCCCAAGCTGCAGACGCTCAGCACCGATTCTCTCACTTCCACCGCCCCTCGGTAAATGTGAAATTAGAAATCAAACATATCAGAAACACAGACAGCAAACAAGATTGTGTTTCAGAAGAGATAGTAAGTTCAGACTCAATATTTGATGGGCAGAGAGAGAAGTCTCCACTGCCTCCTGTGCTAAGACGCCACCGCTGTATCACCACAGGTAGAGCAACAGAACCATTTAGACACTTTGGTCACAACAAAGATCTGAGGAGCAACAAAACGACTGTCGATTTAGGAACAACCGACCGGGTTTGGATATTCAGCTGGAGCACGGCAGCGACTTGGACATCGAGGTCAGCGTAGGTAGGACAACCAAACCAGACCAAGATGACCCACCTGCACGCCGGTCTGAGCTCGGAGACGACGGAGAAGGCTCGCTTAGAGCTGAATGAAAACCCAGACACTCTGCACCAGGACATACAGCAGGTACACAGATCATGACATGTATTCATCTTATTTAAAGGGAATGTTGAACCAGCTGCTTGTGCCCCTTGGTTTCAGCGAGGAACACTAACCAGAATAGGAAGACTAGTTTCTGCTGATCTTTAACGTCCTTGCTTTAGGATGTTTCTATTCATCATTATGTGTGTAAAGAAGGAAAAACTGTCCGGTAATCTGATGTGTAGCATCACATCAGATTACCGGTGCTGGACGTCTGTCGTCATCTGGCTAGGGCTGAAGCAACGATGAGGACCAAAACTGATCCATCTTACCCTTGACAATTTCTTTCTTTGAATGCAGACATGTTGTGTTTTAAATCAAAGTAGTCGACCTTAAAGCCAGCGATCATGCCCCGGGTTCATATGAGGATCAATGAAGATACATTTGTCCTTTGATTGTAAACCATCCAAACCATCTTTAATAGTTAGTACCCTGAGCAGCATTGTTTGCCTCTTTCTGATGGAGAAGACATGTGACTGATGCACTACATACAGTACAGTACAATAAAGTGCAATGAAATCAGTTTATTCCTATCTCTACATGGATTAAAACCAGTCTAATCCTGTATTACTACATGGATTAAAGTCAATCTAGTCCTGTATTTCTACCTGGATTAAAGTCAGTCTAGTCCTGTATTTCTACATGGATTAAAACCAGTCTAATCCTGTATTACTACATGGATTAAAGTCAATCTAGTCCTGTATTTCTACCTGGATTAAAGTCAGTCTAGTCCTGTATTTCTACATGGATTAAAATCAGTCTAATCCTGTATTACTACATGGATTAAAGTCAATAAAATCTTGTATCTCTACCTGGATTAAAGTCAGCCTAGTGCTGTATTTCTACCTGGATTAAAGTCAGTCTAGTCCTGTATCTCTACCTGGAATAAAGTCAGTCTAGTTCTGTATTTCTACATGGATTAAAGTCAATCTAATCCTGTATTACTACATGGATTAAAGTCAATCAAGTCTTGTATCTCTACATGGATTAAAACCAGTCTAATCCTGTATTTCTATCTGGATTAAAGTCAGTCTAGTCCTGTATTTCTACATGGATTAAAATCAGTCTAATCCTGTATTATTACATGGATTAAAGTCAATAAAATCTTGTATCTCTACCTGGATTAAAGTCAGCCTAGTCCTGTATTTCTACCTGGATTAAAGTCAATCTAATCCTGTATTACTACATGGATTAAAGTCAATCAAGTTTTGTATCTCTACATGGATTAAAACCAGTCTAATCCTGTATTTCTACATGGATTAAAGTCAATCTAGTCCTGGATTTCTACCTGGATTAAAGTCAGTCTAGTCCTGTAGTTCTACATGGATTAAAATATGTCTAGTCCTGTATCTCTACCTGGAATAAAGTCAGTCTAGTCCTGTAGTTCTACATGGATTAAAATATGTCTAGTCCTGTATCTCTACCTGGATTAAAGTCAGTCTAGTCCTGTAGTTCTACATGTATTAAAGTATGTCTAGTCCTGTATCTCTACCTGGAATGAGGTCAGTCTAGTCCTGTATCTCTACCTGGATTAAAGTCAGTCTAGTCCTGTAGTTCTACATGAATTAAAGTATGTCTAGTCCTGTATCTCAACCTGGAATAAAGTCAGTCTAGTCCTGTATCTCTACCTGGATTAAAGTCAGTCTAGTCCTGTATCTCTACCTGGAATAAGGTCAGTCTAGTCCTGTATCTCTACCTGGATTAAAGTCAATCTAATCCTGTATTACTACATGGATTAAAGTCAATCAAGTCTTGTATCTCTACATGGATTAAAACCAGTCTAATCCTGTATTTCTATCTGGATTAAAGTCAGTCTAGTCCTGTATTTCTACATGGATTAAAATCAGTCTAATCCTGTATTATTACATGGATTAAAGTCAATAAAATCTTGTATCTCTACCTGGATTAAAGTCAGCCTAGTCCTGTATTTCTACCTGGATTAAAGTCAATCTAATCCTGTATTACTACATGGATTAAAGTCAATCAAGTTTTGTATCTCTACATGGATTAAAACCAGTCTAATCCTGTATTTCTACATGGATTAAAGTCAATCTAGTCCTGGATTTCTACCTGGATTAAAGTCAGTCTAGTCCTGTAGTTCTACATGGATTAAAATATGTCTAGTCCTGTATCTCTACCTGGAATAAAGTCAGTCTAGTCCTGTAGTTCTACATGGATTAAAATATGTCTAGTCCTGTATCTCTACCTGGATTAAAGTCAGTCTAGTCCTGTAGTTCTACATGTATTAAAGTATGTCTAGTCCTGTATCTCTACCTGGAATGAGGTCAGTCTAGTCCTGTATCTCTACCTGGATTAAAGTCAGTCTAGTCCTGTAGTTCTACATGAATTAAAGTATGTCTAGTCCTGTATCTCAACCTGGAATAAAGTCAGTCTAGTCCTGTATCTCTACCTGGATTAAAGTCAGTCTAGTCCTGTATCTCTACCTGGAATAAGGTCAGTCTAGTCCTGTATCTCTACCTGGATTAAAGTCAGTCTAGTCCTGTATCTCTACCTGGAATAAGGTCAGTCTAGTCCTGTATCTCTACCTGGATTAAAGTCAGTTTAGTCCTGTATCTCTACCTGGAATAAGGTCAGTCTAGTCCTGTATCTCTACCTGGAATAAAGTCAGTCTAGTCCTATATCTTTCCCTGGATAAGGTCAGTCTATTCTTGTATCTCTACCTGTATTGATCCAAGGTGCGAGATATGATCGTGACGCGGCCGGACATCGGTTTCCTGCGGACGGATGATGACTTCATCCTTCGCTTCCTGAGAGCCAGGAAGTTCGACCAGACCGAGACCTTCAGACTGCTGGCCCAGTACTTCCAGTTCAGACAGCAGAACCTCGACATGTTCCAGAGCTTCAAGGTCTGTGTGTGTGTGTGTGTGTGTGTGTGTGTGTTGTTCACTCTATACTTCCAGTTTATATCCTGAATATTTGAGAGAAAGACAGAGAGAGAGAGAGAGAGAGTATGGGTGTGTATGTTTAAACTGTTGGGTCAGCACTTCCTAGACAGGTGTCTCTGTGTGTGTATTCGCGTGAAAGTGTGTGTGTGTGTGTGTGTGTCCAGGAATAACAAAGTCAGACAGCAAGTCTCAGTTTTGAGGTTAAAGGACAATTCCGGGATTTTTCAACCTGGCCTCTATATCCACAAAATCACCTATTATACCGCAAAATAGGTCCAAGAAGTTTCGGAGTTGCTCTGGTAGATCGGCTCAGTCGGCAGTCGCCAAACGGGCTCAATGGCTGCAACGTAATCTGTAGGGGCATAGAAGCACGGTCAAAGTACGTCCACTAAAAGTGCTTGATTTTACCACTGACAGGCTCAGATTGTTATTTGTGTGTCTGACAACATTACTGAAAGGATCGCTACAGAAATAGACCTTTTTTTAACCAGAAAACTAAAGTATAGCTCAAGTAGAAGTCCTGCTCTGAAATGGACGGTGGACAAAGGTAGTCTATAGCGAGAGGGTTCACTTGTTGCAAGAAGAGGACAGTAGAAACCTGACAAAGCTATTCTATGAAAGCTGCGCAAAGCCTCTTGCAACAAGTCAACCGTCTTGCTTTCATAGACCACCTTTGTCACATTTCCAACAACTCTGAACTCTGACAAAGGTGGTCTATGAAAGCAAGAGGGTTGACTTGTTGGGTTGACACCTGCAACAAGTCAACCCTCTTGCTATAGACTACCTTTGTCCACCGTCCATTTCAGAGCGGGACTTTAGTTTTCTGGTTAACAAAAGGTCTATTTCTGTAGCGATCCTTTCAGTAATGTTGTCAGACACACGAATAACAATCTGAGCCTGTCAGTGGCAAAATCAAGACTTTTAGTGGACGTACTTTGACCGCGCCTCTATGCCCCTACAGATTACTTTGCAGCCATTGACGAGTTTTGAGTTTACGTAGAGGAACTGCTAGAACTTGCAGCAGCTAGTTCACCCTCCTCTGCCTGTTGCTCCTCTCCATCTCTCCTACTTCTCTCTTCAAGTTCTAGGAGCTCTTCACCCGTAGACTCTGGCTCAAATAAATAGGGACGGCCATCGAATTCAAACGCCTCATCTACATTCTCGAAATCAGCTAAATATTCAGCCATGAATTTGGAAATAAATTATTTCTAGCAGTTCCTCTACGTAAACTCAAAACTCGTCTCTCCGACTCACGTATCAACCGTCCTCTTCCTGCAACAACTCAACCCTCTCGCTTTCATAAACTATCTTTGTATGCTTTTCACCGTCCTCTTCCTGCAACAACTCAACCCCCTCGTGGGATTTCAGAGCGAGACTTCGCCTCGAGCGAGAGTTTCGTTTTCCGGGCTGTTTCTGTAGCGACCCTTTCCATAATGTTGTCAGACATTTGGATAATAACACGAATAACAATCTGAGCCCGTCCGTGACAAAAACAAGCACTTTTAGTGGACGTACTTTGACCGGCCGTCTATGCCCTTACGGATTACGTTGCCGCCATTGAGCCCGTTACGTGACTGCCGGCTGAGCCGATCTACCGGAGCAGCTCCCAAACTTCGGGGATCTATTATGCAGTAAGCTAGGCGATTTTGTGGACATAGAGACCGGGTTGAAAAATCCCAGAATTACCCTTTAAATTCTGCAAACATTTATCAGAGGCAGACCTCATCTGGAGGCAGAAAGAATCTCATTTTTGAGTTAAACCTCAGGGGGCGGAGCCAAAGAACCGCAATGTTTCTGTAACATTAGACTGAAGTCCAGTGAGAAAGACAAGAGGTAAGAGTGGAGCTAGCTAACATCATGAAGCCGAGCGCTCTGCTGCTAACATACAATCTAGTCATACTAAGTTATCTAGGTTAGCTAGTTAGCCTAGCTGACCTAGATAACTTAGTATGACTACATGATGAATGTCCTGGTCATGAATGAATGAAAAAACAAGTCAATGTAATTTATATTGTATTTATATTTTGAGAGTTTCTTCTTTACATTCAACTTTACCAGTTAGCTAATTAGCGGTTCTTTGGCTCCGCCCACTGATGTTTCACTCAGCCAATAAGATTATTTCTGGAGTCAGACAACAAATCTGTGTGTGTGTCATGATGATGTTTGTGTTTGTATGTCTGTTAATGTGTGTGTGTGTATGTGTGTGTGTGTCAGGTGGATGACCCAGGTATTAAGCGGGCGTTGATGGATGGCTTCCCGGGTGTTCTGGAGACTCCGGACCAACATGGCCGAAAAATCCTCATACTCTTCGCCTCCAACTGGGACCAGGGCAGGTTGGACGACACACCACACACACACACACACACACCACACACACACACACACACACACTTTCGTTCTTGACTAATCCAGGTTTTCTCTCTTAACTCCTCTTTAACACCTCCTTTCCCTCTCTCCTCTACTCCTCCCCTCCTTTCCTTTCCTTGCCCCATCACCCTCCCTCCTCCTTCCCTCTCTAAACTTCCTTATCTCTCTCCTCCCATCCTTCCCCCGTCCTTACTTCCTCTATCACACCTCACTCGCTCCCTCCTTCTTCCTTCATCTCTTCTCTACTTCCTTCCTCTCTTCCTTTCTTCCTCCCTCCCTCCTCTAATTCCCTCCCTTCCCCTCCCTTTCCTTCATCCTTTCTCTCCTTCCTTCCTCTTTTACCCCTCTCCTCCTCCCCCCTCCTCCCTCCCCCGTCCATCAGGAACTCCTTCACAGACATCCTGAGAGCGATCCTCCTCTCTCTGGAGGTTTTGATAGAGAATCCAGAGCTTCAGATCAACGGTTTCATCCTCATCATCGACTGGAGCAACTTCTCCTTCAAGCAGGCGTCTAAGCTGACGCCCAACATACTCAAACTGGCCATCGAGGGCCTGCAGGTACGAGAGCCTCCAAGTGACTGGATTTACATGAAATGTCACAGCAACTGGCAACCCAGCCGCTGAAATGAGGTCAAGTGTATTCAAACTGTACAGGCATTAAAGCTGAAACCTGATAAACTCCTCCTCTTCCTCCTCTCCTCTTTCTCCTCTTCTCCTCCTCTTCCTCTTCCTCCTCGTCCTCTCCTCCTCTCCTCTTCCTCCTCCACTCCTCCTCTTCCTCCTCTCATCTTCCTCCTCTTCCTCCTCCTCCTCTTCCTCTCCTCTTCCTCCTCCTCTCCTCTTCCTCCTCCTCTCCTCTTCCTCCTCCACTCCTCCTCTTCCTCTTCCTCCTTGTCCTCTCCTCCTCCTCCTCTCCTCTGATGTCTAGTCCCGCCCCAAACAGGCCAGTTATGAGTCCTTGAATGTCCAAGTGGGAACCCCGATTAAAACCGAGCTTATTCTCCTCCTTTTCTTTCCTGCCTCCCCCCTCCTCTTCCTCCTCCTCCTCTTCCTCCTCCTCCTCAGGACAGTTTTCCAGCTCGTTTCGGAGGCATCCATTTTGTGAACCAGCCCTGGTATATTCATGCCATGTACACCATCATTAAACCTTTCCTCAAAGACAAGACTAGGAAAAGGGTAAGGCACACACACACACACACACACACACACACACACACACACACACACACACACACACACACACATCCAAACATGGACCACTAGCAGAGCTACCACACGATAAAAAACAACCCTTTCAGTTTATTTACTTCCTGCGTGTCATCCGATCAAGTTGTCAAAGGGCATTCTGGGAAACGTAGGAAGGTGAGGCGAGGCGGGTTGAGGGAAAGCAGGTTTGAACACGTTTCTCCTTTAACCGCCTCGTCTCCTCGCAGATCTTCCTCCACGGCAACAACCTCAACTCCCTCCACCAGCTCCTCCAGCCGGAGTGTTTGCCGTCGGAGTTCGGCGGCACGCTGCCTCCCTACGACATGGGCATCTGGGCCCGGACGCTGCTGGGACCCGACTACAGCGACGAGACCGAGTACACCCTCACCTACGACGCCCTGCACGTCAGGGAGAACTGTGGAGGAGGAGGAGGAGGAGGAGACAGGGAGATGATGAAGAGGTGAGAGGAAGGGGAGAGCGGGTGGTGATGGAGAGGTGAGAGGGAGGGGAGAAAACAGGGGGAGGAGGAGAGAAAAGAGGGGGAGGTGATGGAGGGTTGGGGGGAGGAGAGAAAACGGGGAGGAGGAGAGAGGGAGGTGATGGAGAGGTGAGAGGAGGAGAGAAAAGAGGGGGAGGTGATGGAGAGGTGAGAGGAGGAGAGAAAACAGGGGGAGGAGGAGAGAAAAGAAGGGGAGGTGATGGAGGGTTGGGGGGAGGAGAGAAAAGAGGGGGAGGTGATGGAGAGGCGAGAGGAGGAGAGAGGAGAAAGTGAGATGATGAGGAGAGGAAGAGGAGTGTCTGATTCCCTGACAGTATTGAACCCAGAGAGTCTGAACCCTCACTATTGATTAGTTACTGATTGAACACTGGCTGGTTGATTAGACAGGATTACACAGGATGGGACAGACAGACAGACAGACAGACAGGTAGGCAGGCAGGCAGACAGGTAGGCAGGCAGACAGACAGACTGCCAGTGTAAATCTACGTGGTTCTAGTTACAGCTTCGATGTCGTACGTCCTCAAGATGGCCAAAGATCAGTAAATACCCAGAATTCCCTCACGAAGACGAGCGTGGCTTTGGACACGATGACAAAGGAAATATAATAGGTCAGCGATTGGCACACCTGTTGACCAATCAGGTACTCCAACCCCAGAGAACAGGGCGGGACATCTGGAGATTTAATCAATAGAATAGAATAGAACAGCCAGACAACTGGGTGGGCGAGGTTAGCCACCACATGAGAGAGAGAGAGAGAGAGTGAGAGTGAGAGTGAGAGTGAGAGAGAGAGTGAGAGTGAGAGAGAGAGAGCGAGAGAGAGAGAGTGGCACTAATCTCTCTGGTGTTAGATCTGACTGCATCAGTCCACAGCAGAGGATTAATCCCTCACAACACACACACACACACACACACACACACACAGTCACAACATTTGATTTGAATGAACTGATTGAATGAATACTTATTAATACATAAATATTATCAGTACAGCAAAGATTTACCCATCAGCCCCGTTGCTTCCTGCCCCCCCCGAAGAGGATCAACATGTTGAAGTGATTTCATCTTCCTTTCTCTCCTGAAACTCAGAAACTCTTTATCTTCAGCAGAAGTTTCTATATTGAGATAAACTCATGCTAGGAACTTAGAAATTGATAAATATTATAAAATATTATTTCCCAGGAAATCCTTTTATCACCTGTAAAAACTGGATTAACTGAGAGGACGATTCTTCACTTTCCTGTCAGGACGTGTTTAAATACACACCATAGAAATATAGTGTATACTACTAGTAATAGTAATATTAATAGTAAGTAATATTAATAGAAATAATACTACTACTAATAGTAAAAATACTACTACTAATAGTAATACTACTACTAATAGAAATAATACCACTACTAATAGAAATAATACTACTAATAGAAATAATAATACTACTAATAGTAATAATACTACTACTAATAGAAATAATACTACTACTAATAGTAATAATACTACTACTAATAGTAATAATATTTTATAGTTTTTATTTGTGTTTCAGGTCTCAGTCAGCAGTGGAACCAGGAACCCTCCGACAGACCGACAGGGAGACCAGCACACAGCCACTACTGGCCCTGGACTGAACACACACACACACACGCACACGCACACGCACACGCACACGCACACACACACACACACACACACACACACACACAGCCACAATATCTCCCTGCATGCACACACAGATGCACAAGACACATGATCTCATGAACACACACACACACACACACACACACACCCTGCCAGCTGTGAACTGCTAAGCCGGGGGATTTGAACCTGTGTCCTTTTGTACTGTCGACCTGAACTGTTACAGTCAGTGACTGACCCCCGAGTGGGACGCCAAACCCTCCCCCACACACACACACACACACGCACGCACGCACGCACACACACACACACACACAGTCTGTCCTGACGTCCACAGCAGTGTGTGTCATCTTCAACACACCGCCTGTTTCCGGTTTGGTGATTCTGGCGGAGACCGCGTTCCGGTCCGCTGGTCAGGGTTTCTTCCATAAATTGATTTGCGGATGTTTTCTTTTATTTATTAAATATCAAATAACCAAAAGGCACTTGGAGAGCACAAACCTCCACCGACGCCGAACAATCCTCCAACTTGCTGTTACACCTGAACACATCATCCCGACCACTTCAACTTTAATTCAATAGATTTGTGACCCTGCAAACATCCAAGTCTCTCCCGATAATCGTCTCATAGCAGAATTTTCATTGCAACTTCACTGAAGAACGTTTTCATCAGAGATCTGATTAAAAATGGAAAGAAAACATCAGTTCAGTTCATAGATGAAACATCGATGATCCGTCAGCCAACCTGTCAGTCACAGACTTTGGTTAAATATATTTTTAACACAAATACAGAATAGCTTTAATATTTACGTCACACTGCTCTAGGTATTTTGCGGTAGCTTTTCAAAATAAAAGCAAGTGTAAGTGACTGGATACCTGGACCAGACAAAGGTGTGCCAAACCAGACACACGTGTTGAAAATGACGCATCCTTACGAGTGGCGCAGGGCTCTCAGTCGTTCACCAGTTGGTGTGTTTCAATGGGTAGAGCAAGGCACTAACACTGCCAGGGGTTGTGGGTTCAAGTCCCACCGTGTTAGGATAAACAAACATAATGTTTTTGAAAATAACTTCAGTGAATCAGCCGCGGCGGCAAGTGGATTCAGAAATTCACCATCCAATCTGATTTCTAGCCGCCTGTTCACACTGCGAGCGACTTGGTTGATGGAGCGATTGTGGGCGGGGCTAGCGTCTCTATTGGTCTGCAGCTACGTTAGAAACAAGAAACGTTCACTGTGTCAAGTTCGATAGGCTACGTTAACATCATGTAGATTCAATAAAATGTCTGCAGGTCTTCCCATCGACCGTCGATGGATCGACCGCCATTCAAGTCTTTCACATAAAAGTTGTAGAGAACCGGGAAGATTGGAAGATTGGAATCAACCTCTGGTCCGTTTTGAACTATTGATGAAGGAACTAAATGAGTAGGAAACAAGTTCAACCGTGCCCAAGCATGCTGGTCGCTCTGCTCTGTAGGAGACGAACAGACTGCTGGTGACTCCTGGTGACTCCTGGTGACTCGATGATCGTGTTGCTCACGGTGTGAACGGTTAACCAGGGTTTAAATGGACAGGAGCGATACACCGGACTGGTTACCTGGTAGAGGAACTCACTCACCAGCAACAGACAAAGAAAAGTATTTGGCTGGAAGGCGGTCATTCAATCCAAACTCTGCAGAATAACTGACTTAATTGTTGTCGGACAAAAAAAACATTAAGTTTTTTTAGGAATAAAGAAAAGAAAGTTTATTTTCTCAAATTGTAAAAGTGTTTTCACCGGGTGTGAAGGGCCCAAGCGTCATCAAACTCACTCAACACGTACTGTCAACGTTAAACCTGCACTATGTAACTTCCTGTTATGTAGTCGTTGGTGCCCCCAGTGGCAGCGAGAGGTAACTGCTTGTATCTTTGAAGACTTCACTTCTCTTAGCTTCCTGTAGCGTTAGCCGAGGCGCTAGCTCGCTCACTGCTGTTTCAGAGCTGTGTGCGTTCGGCTCCTGAGATTGGATTCGTCACTTCCTGTGCTCGTAGAAAACGTTCCCGCCGGCGTACCTATCGACTCCAAAACTTCATAGAGTGGTGCGGGGATGACGTATTTTTGTAGCCAACCCGGAAGTTAGCATCGCCCTGGTTTTGAATTATTGCAGAAAATAATCTCTGTGGCAGACAAAAGTTTATATTTACACGTTTTGTTCAGCAAGATAATCTTCACAAATGAACACCACTTTTTTTTTGAAGCGTAAATGCAATCGCCAGAGGTAAAAAGCTAACATTAGGCTGTACCCGAACTACACCACGGTCATGACTTCACCACCATCACAACATCACCACCACTAAAAATACTAGAACTTGATAAATCTTGATATCTTGAATCTTGATAAATTTGGAAAGTTTGAGTCAGAATAGTTTGGAAGAGTATAAACACAACTAGAGGCTGTGAAGGAGGACTAGTGAGTCGATGAGTTACCGTGTTCGTTGTGATGCGTTTAATGTCCCCAACGTATTTTATGTCATAGAACAAAACGTGAAAACCTCTTAAGCTTGTGTTAACCACAGACCTTATTTCAGGCATCTAACCAAAAACCCATTCAGAAAGTGAGTGGAAAAACGCTAACTCCCTTCCTGGTTTAGGACTCATTCCTGCACCGCTCTATTGGGGTGAAGGGAGAGAATCTACAGCGGCTCAATGAAGGGGGAGGAGCCAGTCTTCTCTGTCTCCGCCCCACTTCATGAACTAGACTGATGAGCTTGCAGCTTTACACCCAAATGTTACATAAAGCAGCTTTGAGCTCAAGCAGGAAGGTCACCACCAACATTGTGGACCCTTCAACCTTAATCTGAGGCAATACTACAGCAACCGTCATCCAAACCCTTCGTCAGGGCGAGAGCGACCGCCTTCACGCCACAGTTGGAGTTAGGTGTTTTTTTACGTGGCGCTCAGCCGATGAGCTCATGTGAGTCAACTGGGTGGAACGTGAGTCGTCTCCTGCCCCGGACTGTTCAGACGCTCTGAAGGATGGTGATGATGATGATGGAGTGTTTCCAAGCATCCCATCTAGACAGCACCGTTATTTATTCTCACCTGGAGGGGGAGACTCAAATACTGTACAGATGCATCCTTCCTTCCTTCCTTCCTCCCTCCCTTCCTAGCTACTAGAGCTTCATGTTAGCATTGGCCTGAGCTCCTGTTCTCAGCCAGACCAAAAAATGGACAAAAAACACGATCCTGCATAAAAGTGCATTTTCTCTGTGACACCCATGTGTTGTTGAAACTCCACGGTGGGTTTTCCAGGTTTCAAGGACCCATGTGTCATGTAACTCAAATAAAAAACACCAACCAGCAAAGCCTCTAAAATAATACCTGAACCAGTACGGATTTAAACAATTACACTAATAAAAGTCCAGGAAGGAAGGAAGATTTAAAAAGACATTTCACTTTGGTTGAATATTTTCTCATTTCTGTAGCGTGCATACAGCTCACAACACACATCATCAACTATCACAGTAAAGTCACATCACAAAAGTGCAAGTGACGTCACTACGGATACCCGGCAGAGCCAATATTAATGGTTGACAGTTCATGTGCATGAGAAATTGGAAAACGTTCCACCAAAGTGAAATATTTCTTGAAGAATGTATTTGAGTTTTGGTGGTCTCCTCCAACCTCTACTGCAATGGATTGTTTTTATTGAAGCTATTTAAAGATTGTATATTATTATTGTAATTATTATTATTACACTGCAAAAAAGTGATAAACTTGGCTAACTACTCACTGTCCTCAGATATCACCTTCTCTTACTGAAATATGAAACGATTTTGCTTTGATGATCTGAAACAAAAAAATAATCTTGTTGGATGATAATTTGATTAATTTCAAATAAATGTTTTAAACAAACAACATTTCAGGAAGAGAATTTCACTGAAAATATCTCGATTTGGACGAATCATGCTGAATACAAGAGAAAAATCACTTGCCAAGCTCGTCACTTTTTGCAGTGGACTCATCATCAGGGCTACACTGACCAGTGATCTGATCTCCACTCGACTGTAATGTAATGTATTTCAATGAATGTATAGAAGTAAACATTTACACCAACCTGGCTGTGTTGTGTTCACTGGCAGCATGTTCATGTTTCTCGTATCAAAGAGGGTTAAAGTTAGGAGGGCTGACAGGATCGCAGGCCCCCAGTACTTTTGTATTTGTAGTTCAGAATTTCATTAGCTGAATGACAAAGGTGAAAAACGCTGGTGAAAATATAAAGAAAATATAAATGCAATGACCTAATGACCTACACACACACTCACACACACACATTAACAGACATAGAAACACAAATCATCATGACACACGTATTTGTTGTCTGACTCCAGAAATAATCTCATTGGCTGAGTTAAACATCAGTGGGCGGAGCCAAAGAACCGCTAATTAGCTAACTGGTAAAGTTGAATGATAAAGAAGAAACTCCCAAAATATAAATACAATATAAATTACATTGACTTGTTTTTTCATTCATTCATGACCAGGACATTCATGATGTTGGAAGGTCAGCAGACTAGCTAACTAGCTAACCTAGCTAGCTATAGGCTAGTATGGCTAGTTTGAACTTGGAAGGTCAGCAAGGCTAACTAGCTAACCTAGATAACTTAGTATAACTAGATTGTATTTCTTCAGTTAGCAGCAGAGTGCTAGGCTACATGATGTTAGCTAGCTCCTCTCTTACCTCGTCTTTCTAACTGGGCTTCAGGCTAACGTTACTTAGCCAGAAACACTGTGGTTCTTTGGCTCCGCCCCCTGTGGTTTGACCCAACCAATGAGATTACTTCTACCACAAGAAATGTTTGAGGAACTAAAACTGTAATGTGTTAACTAACGTGACAGCAGAACCAATCACAGCCCATGTTGACCTCTAGCCCCCCCTCCAGTCAAGTGCCACTTCCCAGTATTACCCAGTACCTTCATGACATCATGGGAAAACCTCACAACTCCAATTACAGCGTTTTTTTCAGTTTTCATGTTCATCTGTATGCTGAGTACATTTCAACACTCTGTGGCCGGTCCTTTGAAACCCATTTAAAACCCATTTATTGATCCAAAACTACTAAAGGTAGCAAGTATAAAAACACTTGCTGAGTTTCCTTTGTAGTGATGTGAGCTTTTGATGTGACAGCAGGGATATTATCTAGTATGGTTTAAACTGTTAAACTCTAGTAGCTACAGAAAACAGGCCAAAGCTTTGTATCTCATTTTGTTGTTTATTTGAAAAGTCGCACAGTGCAACTACTTACAACGTAGAACCAGAGAAAGAAAACCAAAGTTGTTGGCAGCTCATTTCTCAGTGATTTCAGACCAATGAAAGGAATTTGTGATGAAAGACAAATTAACTACACCAGACAGAAACCAAGGAGAAGTCAGCAGCTGCTACGCATCCCACAATTCTTTGCATTTATGTCAGATTTCTTTTACTGTGGTCAGAATGAACAGGAGTCAAGTAGCGTAGTGTAAAATCAGTAATGTAATTTAACAACGTCCCTGTTCTTCCGTCAACTTTGGAGCTTTGAAAACATCTTGACTTGGTTTCTCAACTGCTAGCAAGTTAATACTAATAAAGGCATTTTAAGTACAGAGCAGAAATCTGTTGCACTGATTTCAACCTTATTGTGATTCAAATAATGAAAGGTGTTTACATGACATTTACTGTAGTCGGTGAAATAATAATCAATCAGGTTAAGATCATATGATTAGTTCGCAAAAGCAACGTTAATCCAGGCGTCTGCACAATTTCTATAAAGTCCATCTTTTTTTAAACCTTCATTTCTGCGTGAGCGGTCTGTTGAAACCATCATCTCTGCTGCTGCCACTCTGAAGCTCTCACCCCACCAGCACCCAGCCTCCACCTGGGGGATCAGCGGAGAAATTACCTGGACCTGGAAATTCATGTTCCAGTCTTAATCCTCTGTTAGGATTAGACACTGACCCCTTCTGGGACACAACACCTTGAATTACACCAGGAAGGACCAACAAAAAGATGATGACATTTCATGTTGTGAGTTTTGTTGCCTTGGTAAATTTAAGAGCACCGAGGGGCCTTTGGCAAATGTGTTGCTTCAAAGGTCACAGTTTCTCATCGGTCTTTCCAGACTGCAATAACAGCGTCTCATTTAGATTTTGATCCCATCCTCTCTCCTAAGACTTTCACTTTTGATCCATCATCTGAACAAAGTCACGCCTACTCTGACATGATTGACAGCATGACAGCAAATCACATTATGAGTTACTGCTCATTAGAAGACCTTTGCTTACCAAAGTTATGTTTTTTTGTTTTCATCTGAATTTTCTAATACTAAGGCGCAAATCTTTCCCCAAATTAATATGTTGATATGATATAGGCTTCCTACTCCTTTCTGCTAGTCAAACTCCAGGACTACTCCAAGACTACTGCAGGACTACTCCAGGACTACTCCAAGACTATTCCAAGACTACTGCAGAACTACTCCAGGACTATTCCAGGACTACTCCAGGACCTCCAGCAGCATCTCCAGGACCAGTATCCATCAGAGTCTCTGGTCCAGATCTTATTTCTGCTCCAACTATCTCTTAGGACCGAAACTATCAGGACGTTTCTGATCTGAAGTGGATCAACAAGGAGCCGACCTGGAACATTCAACACTTCACTGGTCGGAGGAAAAGATCAGCAACACGTTCACAAAATGTTATAAAACTATATGAACATGATCCATGTTCCAGAACGTTTTCAGGCCTAGAAAAACTTCTTTTAAAATCCAATACTTTTCCAGGATTTCCATGACGGTCGGGACCCTCTATGGTCAACAGCCAGAGAGAAAGAGAGAGAACAAAGAGAGAGAGAGAGAGAGAGAGAGAGAGCCCTCATGCAGTCAAGTCCATGAGTGTGGACATTGGGGGTTTGGGCCCGTTTATGAGGACTTAAGGCACAAGGTGGCAGGAAGAGGAACAACTGAGTTTAGAGAAGCAGGAAGGCGGCGGGTAAAGTGGATGAGGAACCTCTGGCCCCTCCCCCCACAAAATAAAATACATCAAAATCACCTTTGTGAATTTTCATTCATTCAGTTTTCATATTGATTGTTGCTAGCAAAATGCTAATTGTTGGGGAAAGGGGACTCCAACAGTGGTTAGCTAGCAATAACTATAATAACTATGACAAGCTTAAGGATATGAATGTATGAACAGTTCAGAGATCGAGGGTTGTAGTTCACTTCCCCTGATGATTAGCACTTTGTTAGCAAGAATGTTATTGAATTAACTAAAAGATCAAACTTCACAGAGGTGCACTGGCGCCGGAATAGGGGGGACACCGAGACTTTTTGTCCCCCCACTTTCAGGTATTGGGGGGGGAAAAAAGAGGTTTTTTTGCCCCCACACAGCTGTGTTACTACCAGGTATTACGGTAATAGAATGTTGGCGATCGTCTCTAGTCTAGACTCTAGCGGCTAGAGTAGCGACAGTACCGAATGCTGCGGATCCCACCGGCCGCGGGTGGGCGGATGGCTCGCGGACGTGGAGCTAACGCGTCTGTGTTCTTGCGCGTCTGGTAGGTTCAGTTCTGCGCAAAAGTGCATGCGCAATTATGCGTCTGTGCATCCGGTGAGTACGGGGCTGATTTTTCCACTCGGGGCGGAAAAAAAATGCCTGCCCGCGTATATCACCACATATAAATGTTTTTCAACCTACTAATAGTTTTACTAGTGTTATTAATTATTTTAATACATATTTTATTTTAATATAGGCCATAATGAAAAAGGGAACAGAGACAATCACCATTATGGGATGAATGAAGTTAAATCAAGTCATACTTTTTGCATATAACCAGTTATTCCCGTTTTTATAATGCTTTTCTTTATTATAGTATATATATATATATATATTTGTTCAATTAATTTAGACTATGCTTACTTCTGTTTTCATAATGTGCTCTGAAAAAGCAGTTACGCGTCTGTGTTCTTGCGCGTCTGGTAGGTTCAGTTCCGCGCAATAACGCGTCTGTGTGCGTCCGGTGGGTACGGGGCGTAACCACGTGTCCCCCCACTACATGGTACAATCCGGCGCCGTTGCAGAGGTGATGCTACTGTACTGAACCCCTGTAACCCCTTATTGTTGGCATTTCTTTGAAAAGTCCATTTATAATTTCCATCAGAATTTTGGACCACAAACCAATAATACCATACCAATGCTAAGCTATGGTATATAAAATGACAACTTCCACTTACGGCCTAGAAGACCAGGAGAATGTGACCTTTCACCCTTCTACATCGTAGCTCACTCAATATTATTTTAAATATTGAAGTGAATAGTGAAAATCAAGGAAATTAGATGGAACACACACACACACACAAAACTATTTGTGGAAAAGTGAATGTATTTATGTAAGAAATCTGTTCCTTCAGTTACATTTTCATAATGAATAAACTCTTCAGATTTCATTCATGTGTTTTGGAGGACGGTTGAAGGAAAATGACTGATGCTGAAAAACGAATGTGTTCCTTAAAAATACAGAAAAGGCACGTTTACAAAAAGGACTGCATCATCAGCATACAGAATATGTCACAGGTCATTATTTGTTCACAACTAAAAAAAAAAAAAAAGGCCTTAAATCATCAACCAACTAAAGTGACACGTGAGTCATAAACATGTGAAGAGTTTCATAGTAAAATGAGATCAAAGCACAGCGGATCACTAAACCGAGACCAACACAAACTGGATTCTGTTTTAGATACTGAATGATGAACTTACGGTAATACGGTTTAATGGGTATATGGCATTTTGGCAATGAACTCTTCACACTATGATGTGACCTAATGTATTGTTTTAACATCATTTTTTAACAAAGGCATATGCAGACTTCAGACTGCTAGCAACCGCAGCGCTGTGCTGCTCTCCTTTGGCCGATCGGAGCTTGTTGGGTTACTTCAGCGAGTAAAGCAGCAGATCTACAGGAAACCGGAGAACCCGGAGAACCCGGAGAACCCGGAGCGGCGCCTCAGCTCTGACTGGTTGCCGTGTGGAGACAACATCTTCTCATATGCTGCATTCACGTTATACGGGAATAACCGTCATGACTTGGTTAAAAGCTTTAAAGTGTTGAACTCATCTGAAGCCGTATTGACACCATGAGTTGTTTCCACTTCCACCAGGTGAGTGACGCATTTGAGTTCATGTTGTACAGAAAATCAAGTGCCATGTCAACCCCAGGA
This sequence comes from Hoplostethus mediterraneus, assembly GCA_034670385.1. NCBI lineage: Eukaryota > Metazoa > Chordata > Actinopteri > Trachichthyiformes > Trachichthyidae > Hoplostethus > Hoplostethus mediterraneus. Next base: position 364,915 of record JAXDDW010000225.1, on the reverse strand, counting down.
GGGATGCCCTGCCATGGCACTGTGAGCATAAAATGACATATGTGATGAAAATCCTTCATTTTGGTTATTTTATTTGAAATGAATATATCTTTCCCTACACCTCTCTACAGGTATTTCCTTACTGGTGTCATCAGAAATCAGGGTCCATCGCGTGGTATTAGTGGTATTAATGACCTGAGAGCTGAGGTTAAGAATATTTTCAAGTAGGGAGCTCATGTTTTCCATCTTTCCCCATCGGACATGAATGCAGTGATATTCTAGCGAGGAAGCGAGCAGTTACACTCGGCAGACAGTAGCATTCACAAAAACATTACTGATCTCGGTTCAGATTCTGACTGTATACGCTCACCGGACCCTTGCGGTGCTTTGGATACGAGCAGCCAGAATCATCACTGGGTTCTAGTGTGGTGGGTTTAACCGAAGACGACCTACGCTTCCTGGTTATTTGAAAAGCTAATCATCTTGTAGCAGTTAGCAGCTAGCTTCCTCAACATGTAAGGCGGATTGGCTGGCACACGTTGATGATGCTGCAACCAATGGCATAACTCAGAAGGCTGATGTATTACCATGTATTACCACCACCGACTCTGAGGCCTTTACTTACTAATTCCTCACATTGTACAGGATGAAATTGTCTTTTTTTAAATTGAGCAATTAACAAACATGATTTTTTCCCCCCTTCAATGTATAAATAGTGTTTTGGAATGAAACTCTTCCGTCCTGGGATCAGCCACTCACTTCCACAACAGCATCAAAACACTGTTCTATCATTAACTAACTATGGGTCACTCAGTAGCCCAGCTTCCACCGCAGGGCCAACCTGAGTTAACCAGGGCTAACTAGAGTTAACCAGAGCTAACTAGAGTTAACCAGGGCTAACTTAAGTTAACCAGGGCCAACCTGAGTTAACCAGAGCTAACTAGAGTTAACCAGGGCCAACCTGAGTTAACCAGGGCCAAGCAGGGCCATGGCTAACCAGCCAGGTCTAGATGAACATGCTTCTTCAGTCTTGTGTCTCTGGAGGTTGGCCCCTCCCCTCAGTAGTATTACCCAGAAGACACTCTGTCTCTTTGTCCAACGTTTTCCATTTTCCATCCGTCCGTCTGTCTGGTGTCACTGGACAGTCTGTCTCTCACGGGAAAACTCAGGAAGTCAGTCGGAATGTTTTAGTAGTTTATCCACAGAAAAACAGGTCGGTCTGTCAGCTGTCAGTCTGTCAGTGGTCGGTCTGTCTGTCAGTGGTCAGTCTGTCTGTCAGTGGTCGGTCTGTCTGTCAGTGGTCGGTCTGTCTGTCAGTGGTCAGTCTGTCTGTCAGTGGTCGGTCTGTCTGTCAGTGGTCAGTCTGTCTGTCAGTGGTCAGTCTGTCTGTCAGTGGTCAGTCTGTCTGTCAGTGGTCAGTCTGTCTGTCAGTGGTCAAATTAGCTTTTTCCCAGATTCTATTGAAAGTCTTTCAATGGAAAACACAATCAGTCAGTCAATATTTTTAGCGGTTTATCTACAGAAGAAGCAGTCAGTCAGTCAGTCAGTCAGTCAGTCTGTCCAGCAGCAGGTCTAGATGGGCGAGAGCGTCTGGCGCTGGGAGGCGCTCAGCTCCGGGTGCCAGACGTCGATGATGAAGATCAGACGGTAGCTGTCGGCCTCCTGCCAAACCTCGTGCTCAAAGGAGTCGTCGAAGATCAGGACTTTACCCTCCTCCCACTCCCTACAACACAGAGCAGGAGGAGTCAGGAGGGGTCAGGAGGAGGAGTCAGGGGAGGAGTCAGGAGGAGGTGAGGAGTCAGGAGGAGGAGTCGAGGAGTCAGGAGGAGGAGGAGAGGAGTCAGGAGGAGAGGAGTCAGGAGGAGGAGGAGAGGAGGAGGAGGTGAGGAGTCAGGAGGAGGAGGAGAGGAGTCAGGAGGAGGAGGTGAGGAGTCAGGAGGAGGTGAGGAGTCAGGAGGAGGAGGAGAGGAGTCAGGAGGAGGAGGAGAGGAGGAGGAAGAGAGGAGTCAGGAGGAGGAGGTGAGGAGTCAGGAGGAGGAGGTCAGAGAGGGAGGTAGGAGAGGAGAGGAGAGGGGTAGGAGAGAGAGGGAGGAGTCAGGAGGAGGGAGGAGGAGGGGGAGTGAGGTAGGAGTCAGGAGTCAGGAGGAGGTGAGGAGGAGTCAGGAGGAGGAGTCAGGAGGAGGAGTCAGGAGAGAGGAGAGGAGGAGGTGAGAGTCAGAGGAGGAGGTGAGGAGTCAGGAGGAGGAGTCGAGGAGTCAGGAGGAGGAGGAGAGGAGTCAGGAGGAGGAGGGAGAGTCAGGAGGGGAGGAGTAGGAGAGGAGGAGTAGGAGAGGAGTCAGGAGGAGGAGGTGAGGAGTCAGGAGAGAGGAGAGGAGTCAGGGGAGGAGCAGGAGGAGGGGGAGGAGGAGTCAGGAGGAGGGTCAAGGATCGAGGAGT
>JAXDDW010000225.1:320000-357500 GCA_034670385.1 Hoplostethus mediterraneus | reverse complement strand
CAGGACTGACTCCAGGGACTACTCCAGGACTACTCTAGGACTACTCTAGGACTACTCCTAGGACTACTCCAGGACTGTTCCAGGACTACTCTAGGACTACTCTAGGACTACTCCAGGACTACTCCAGGACTACTCTAGGACGACTCCAGGACTACTCCAGGACTGTTCCAGGACTACTCCTGTTTTGTTTTGTCTACTCTGGACACCAGACTGAAACAAGTACTTCGTATAGGTATCGGTTTCATGTCTGTACCTTCTTGCGAAGTTTCTCTGCAGCGTCGATTTCTGCTTTAATGGTTTTATCAAACTTGTTCAACAACTTGGGCTTCTTCTTCTTAGCTGGAGGAGAGACGGAGGGAGAGAGTCACATGTCGTCAACACGATCACTGAAAACTGTAATCAATACAATGAGAGAGATGGAGGGATGAACAGACGACATGGAGACGAGATGACAGAATGCAGACAGACCAAGAAGAACAACTCACATGAATGGTTTAGGTTTTACCTTTCTCTCTGAGCTTCTCCTCGGCCTGGTTCTCTGTGGTCCCTACGACCCAGAGGAGACAGCACCTTAACTTTCAACATTTAAACTTTAACACTGAACAGGAGTTTGTCTCGGTGACCGGAGGTGGGAAGATAAATCCACCAGGTCTGGAGTGGAAGTAGAAATGTGTATTTACGGGTGCCGGATGTTTGGCCACCAATGTTTATTGGCTGATAAACATTCTAGATAGGTCATCAGTGAAATTAAAACCACAAACCACAGCTGAAAACTGGTTTGTACACCTTCTACCTGCTGAAACGTGTCAATCCAAGTTCAACATTTGACCATTTTTAACACAGGAAACACCATGCAGGACTCCTGGCTCCGCCCCCATCTGTGAGGTACTATCGACTGTTGCTGATGGATGGATGATTGCTGCCCCGCCCATTTTCTAATGTACCAGTCAATGTACCAACTTCAGTCAAAATTTTAGTTGTAGGCAACAAAATACGTAATAAGGTGTAGTACAAAAACAAACCTGTCATTCCACTATTGGCCACTAGATGGCATTTTAACTACATCTTATGTCAAGGCTTGTGCATTCATCACTAATACACTACTGCTGCTGACAGAGGAGCTTAGGCTAGTCCGTGTGTGTGTGTGTGTGTGTGTGTGTGAGAGTGTGTGTGCGCACACGTGTGTGTGTGTATGTGTGTGTGTGTGTGTGTGTGTGCTCTCACCCTCTGCCTCAGGGCCAGTCTCTGTGTCCCTTGGCGACTCAGTTTGTGGTTCTGGTTCTGTGACTGGTTCAGGTTCAGGTTCAGGTTCTGGTTCTGGTTCTGGTTCAGGTTCTGTGACTGTGTCTGACAGGAGACCAGAAGTAAGTTCCCTGAAGTAAACCTCCACCAAGCTGGACCACTTCCATGACCTAATCCTGTTCTTCCTTCTTCCTGGTTTTCAGTAAACTTCCCCTGTCTGGAATACACCTCTCTAAAGCCCATGACCAGTGGGAAGCCTACATGAAGTTAATGACTAGAGAGACAGACACGGGGTGACCACAGGCTTCTGCAAGATACATTAACAATTTAACAATTTCAATTCAAAATGAAAACCAATTGCACCCCCGACATAAGAGTGACGCAAACAGCCGTATCAGAGAAGTTGAAAAGTGGCGTGTCGAGTCAAATCAACAATTTAAATTTAAGACTCAAAGTTGACAATCAACCATATTCAGGACATTACAAGGAGAATGAATACCATACCTGCTTCCTGTGTAAGTTTAGAGCTGGTCAGGTGTTGTCCAGACTCTATAAAACCAACATAAACATTATCTTACTTTTCTGAACAGATGCTGCTACACAGACATGAAAACTGGTTTATCTACCCGTTAGTTATGTACCTTGTTGTTTTTGTGCCATTCTCTTCCTTGGTGTTTACCAAGGAATTGATGTCATTTGTGTTGTTGTCTTTACTGTATCTTTTGTGTTGCAGTGGCAGTTTGAGTTCTTCTGTCTTTTCTGGTGTTTTTATCATCTGAACAATTAAATAAAATTAAATAAAACTTAATTAAACTAAACTAAATTAAACTAATTAAACTAGACTAAATTAAACTAGACTAAAATTAATGAAACTAAAGTAAACTAAAGTAAACTAAACAAAATAATTAATTAACAATTAATAACTCAATTAAATTAAAGGTAATTAAACTAAATTAAACTAAACTGAATTAAATTAAACAAAATTAACCTAAATTAAAATAAACTAAATTAAATTAAATTAAATTCATCCAAATTGTATTACAATTCAATTATTGAACTAATCCATGCTGGGCTAAAACAAAAGGAAAAACTAACAAAATTAAACTATAAATACACTAAATCAAACAAAATTAAAGCAAAACAATCAAATAAACCAGGTGAGTTTAAACCAGACCAGCTAGCGGGACCAGGTGAGTTTAAACCAGACCAGCTAGCGGGACCAGGTGAGTTTAAACCAGACCAGCTAGAGGGACCAGGTGAGTTTAAACCAGACCAGCTAGAGGGACCAGGTGAGTTTAAACCAGACCAGCTAGCGGGACCAGGTGAGTTTAAACCAGACCAGCTAGAGGGACCAGGTGAGTTTAAACCAGACCAGCTAGCGGGACCAGGTGAGTTTAAACCAGACCAGCTAGAGGGACCAGGTGAGTTTAAACCAGACCAGCTAGCGGGACCAGGTGAGTTTAAACCAGACCAGCTAGAGCACAGGTGTCAAACCGTGTGCCATGGAGGGCCGAGAGTATGCAGGTTTTCGTTCCAACCCAAGAATACACCAGGTGATTTCACTGATTAGTCCCTCCTCTCTGGTTGAAGGTGTGGTAATCACTGAAATCACCTGCTGTATTCTTGGGTTGGAACGAAAACCTGCATACTCTCGGCCCTCCATGGCACACGGTTTGACACCCCTGAGCTAGAGGGACCAGGTGAGTTTAAACCAGACCAGCTAGAGGGACCAGGTGAGTTTAAACCAGACCAGCTAGCGGGACCAGGTGAGTTTAAACCAGACCAGCTAGCGGGACCAGGTGAGTTTAAACCAGACCAGCTAGCGGGACCAGGTGAGTTTAAACCAGACCAGCTAGAGGGACCAGGTGAGTTTAAGCCAGACCAGCTAGAGGGACCAGGTGAGTTTAAACCAGACCAGCTAGCGGGACCAGGTGAGTTTAAACCAGACTCACCGCTGCTCTCCTCCGGCGTCGCCTCTTCTACCAGCACTGCAACACAACAGACAAACAGACTTCAGACGAGGCGTTCTGGGTTCGGCTGTTTAACATGGTTTGTTAATGGAGAACTACTTTGTATTTTATGTTTTCCTTCATTTCATTTTACCCAAATAAAATTCATAAGCTTCGGACCGCCGTCACACAGGACATTTACAGCTTCATACAGTTTGACCTCTCACCTCCTGTGGTGTCGATGGTGTTCGCTTCGTCCTCTGGAACGAGGAGATGAACTAGTCAGTAGAAACAATTCAATATGGACTGTATGAAGATCTAGTGAACGTAGAGGTTTACTCACCATAAGGATGTCCGCTGTCACCTCGAGGGTCGTCTACAACATCAAATATTAACCATTACCACAAACTAGTGACACACAATTTACCAGTAATGACTGACGACAGAAAACACATTAGACGCACTAATGAAGGAATGAACAAATAAATGAAAGTGCTTCAGAAGGACGGTGGTTGAGGATCTTTTCTACTTTGTTACACAATGAACTTCAAGTAGGTAAGTTATCTGACGTAGAGGACGAAGAAATGAGCAATAATCTGCAGCCATGTTGGTGTAGTTTGACCTTGAAGATGCAACAGCCAAATACATAAAGGCTTCTCAATGATTTGTGACAGGAGAGTTTTGATGCTTGGATATGAAGAGCTTCAGAACAGAACTGATCAAATGAAGTGGCTTTATCACCATGAGTAGAATATAACAATAACAAAGGAAACGAAATGACTACCTGGCACAAAGTCTTCTTCCACCAACGCAGGTAGAGGGACAGCAGCTGGAGAGACGAGACACACCGAGGTCAACACACACACACACACACACACACACACACACACACACACACACACACACACACACACACACACACACACACACACACACACACACACACACACACACACACACACACACACACACACACACACACACACACACAGAAAGTGTAATGTCAGGTGGATGTGAGGGTCTGGGAGCCGGTGGAAGGTGGGGATGAGGAAGGTGGAGATTCAGAGTGATGAGCAAACAGGCGGAGGAAGGTGAGATGCTGCCACCTCTGGACCAAACAGCCAAACGGGTCTGTCTGTTTCTGACAGGCGTTGCTTTACGTCTAACGTAATGTTGAACAGCTTCATCACGTGGAGGTCTACTCTGATCTAAAAGCCTGTCAGTGTCACACCGTCCTCCTCCTCTGACACGACCACGCTACCGACAGACAGGAAACCTGACATGACATCTGATCTTCTTTGCAGGTTTTATTTATTAATTGGTAAATTAATTCTTCATGTAAAGGCAGTAATGTCTCCCAGAGTCTCCCTACCATTGAATTAAAGAGCTGCTGACACTAAAAGAGTCTCACCAGTCTGGTTTCAGTGGAGAGTTTTAGTGTCCATGATGGTCTGAATGAACTGAACTGAATCATTCAATTGTTTTGGCATGAAAAGTGACCAAATTGAACGGCTGACGGCAGCTTCAATACAGAAATACCAGCATCGGCCTTCAGAAACCCAGACTGACCCAGGCAAGCCCTGCCGACTGGACGGAGGAGCTCAAATCATCCACCATGGAGTCAACATGCATGCGAAACCCAAATCCCCCACCCAGACAGAAAGGCATGCAGCAGCTTCTCAGCCAGGTTCAGGACAAGACCAACCTTGGATGTCAAACTCCACATCCTGAGATCCACAGGCTGGTGGACAGACAGAGGCAAGGCCACGTTACAGTCATGATATGGACAGTCTGATGTGAGGGCAGACGGCAGGGAAAGTGTGCACTCATTTATTATAGGACACCGCAGCCGAGTGTTCATACACCATCGAAAACATATCGAACCTGGAAATGGTTTCAAGTACAATAAGGTGCAGAAGTAGAAGATGTCTCCCAATATCACTTTGCTGAGGCTCTTATCCAGAGAGGTACGTAGCATCAACAGGGACTAACCAGTTGATATTTAGTTGTTGATGCCGTACAGCAGGCGAAGAGGAAAATAGGATTCAGACAAAACAACTGTGACTGGAGATATTAGTCACTTGGTTGGTTTATATATAGAATAGCAGCATTTTACATGTAATCGGCTGCTTTTTGTTGTTTTTTTAGTATTGAGGAATAAATGTCAGGTCCCATTTTCCCCCTGAAATGGAAGAATAGCATTTTGAAAATAAACAAAGTGAAACAGCAGAAACAGTGAGCAGTTACTCATCACAGCCACTATTTAATCGGTGCTCTTAAAAAGTAAAACTTCTTTCTCCCCGTCATAAGAAAAGGAAGAAACTAACAATCCATTGAAAGCGGTCTAAAGAGCTGACAGGCACACAGTGGGACGGGGGGGGGGGGGTCTCTGAAAACCATCAGCAACAACCACAGACAGTTTAAAGTCAGACGGCAGCAACGGTTCCTCTGGCAGACGGACGAGTGGTCAGTCGTCTTTACACACACCAGCTCTGTCCTGCACTACGGTCTGGTGAGACGTCGGGTCCGATTCACAAAACCAATTCTTGTTTTAGTGCAACTGGATTCACAACTTTAGTCTTAAAAGTTGAGATTCATCCAAATTCTTATTTTGCTTCCTAAAAAAAAAAAACACTTATGAGAAATGGGATTCTTTCTTTTACCTTTACGATTGCTGTCCGCTGGTCTTGAGGTAAGAACGGTAGGCCTCTAAATTCACATGGAGACTCTGAAAGGACCACTGGTTTTACTGGCTGTATCTTGGTGTCTCCTCATGTAAACAAGCTAGACCTAATAGGCCTGTAACCAGTAGCCAACCTCTGAGCCTTTTCCTAAGCTTAAAGGGTAATTCCGGTATTTTTAAACCTGGGTTCCATTTGTACATACAGTATGTTGGGGTGTAAATGACTAATAGGTACCAAAAGTTTTGTAATTGCTCCGGTAGATCGCCTCAGCCGGCTGCAACATAATCCTATGGGGCAACTACGCCCGATCAAAGTAGGTCCACTAAAAGTTGTTTTTGCCACCGAGAGGATCAGAGAGGATCCTACAGAGATAGATCTTTTCCTGCAACAACTCACCTCATCTTCAGACTTCTGTTTCTGGTTAACCAAAGGTCTATCTCTGTAGTGGACGTACTTTGATCGGCCCACTTGCCCCAACAGATTACATTGCAGCCACTGAGCCCGTTTCACGACTGCCGGCTGAGCCGATCTACCGGAGCAATTAAAAACCTTTTGTACCTGTTTTGGGGTCTAAATGACGAATATGTACAAATAGAGCCCAGGTTTAAAAATACTGGAATCACCCTTTAAAGTTAGTGGTTTATATAAAACCATTAATACAGAAATCCAAAACAATTCTTCCAAATTGTTTTGCGTTTGCCAGGTCGGCCCTATTTGACCGAGAGACTCCAGGCCCTCCGGCTGCAGCCTCCTGGCCTCACTTCTCTGGACAGATAAACTTGATATGCTGAGTCTGCATTGCAGTGTGTGTCCTGCTTTGACCCCTTGACCCCTTGACCCCTACGAGTGGTCCTGATATACTGATACCTCATCGATATGAACCTGGACCTTGGCTGGACCTGGTGAATGGTGATGGATGTATGAATGGGATGAGCCAATGAACTGGCAGTAATCGTGCTCTCACACACACATACACACACACACACACCTGATGGAGTCTCCTCAGTGGGGGTGTCACGGGGTGTGGCCTCTACTGGTCCCGCCCCCTCTGGCTGTGCAGCCTGTGCATTGGTTGTCTCAGCCTCTGGCACATGCTCATTGGTTCCTTCAGTTTGTAAAACATTGAAACGTACATTTGAGAGTGCGAGACGGTTTGAAGAGTTCCCATTTCAAATACTGATCTTGATATTGATCCGATACTAGTCGGCTTTAGATGAGGATTCAATCCTGGTCCAGAGGGAGTGCATGTCGGTCCAGAGTGGGAGGTCTTAGTAACGACACCAAAACAAAACACCTACTCTACCTACACCTATTATCAAAATCAGCTGGACATGGGCCTGGAGGTTGGAGGAGCAGGCTTGTGATCTGAAGGTTGCAGGTGCAAATCCCAGACTGGTTGTGGAAAGTGAAGGAGCAGCGTTCTCTTCCTCGGTGGTTGTGGGGTGCCCTCGAGCAACGCAAGTCCATTTTACATGACCATGACTGCAGACATTTTCAGCTTCAATGGGAATCGAACCCTTAACCCTGGCAGCGTTAGTGCCTTGCTCCTGTAGGAGTGTGAACCAGGGTGGAGCTCCGTCCACCTTCCCTGGACAAAGAGAAGCCGAACCCCCGAGGCCAACGTACCTGCTGGGTGGTCGTCTCAGGTGTCAGGTCAGCCCCGCCCCCCTTTGTCTGGGCAACAATGCATCATACAACCATCCCTGTGTGTGTGTGTGTGTGTGTGTGTTCTCACCCGTTCTGTCCTCAGGAGGCTCTCCCACATCTCGTCTCTCCGTCTCTTTCAGCCCTGTTCATTGGTTAAAGGATCATCAGATACCACGTACACACACACACACACACACACACACACACACACAGCAGAGAAATCACTTGCAACATGTTGATCCTCTTCAGGAAAGACAAGAGGGGTGGGGGGGGCAGGAAGCAATGGGGCTTATGGGAAATGTAGTCTTAATGTGGAGGAACACGAGTAACAATACCACTGGTGAGATAGAGGCCAAGGGTCACATGACGTAGCACGTGACTTCTCTAGCACCCGTTAAACTGATCAACAGCATCCGTAAGAGACACAGAGGTCAAGCTAGTTTAGTCACATCTAAAGATGAATATGAGGTAATAAACAAACAGACCACCAGCTTTGGATTCTGGGTATTTATTGGCTCCCATGTGAAACCAGGTTAAAACAGCAAACCAGCTTGACCTCAATGTCCCGACGCTACTGGTGAATATGATCATTCTGAGTGGAGGTTCTTGAAGCTTCAGGAAGCAGATTTTAACGTTGTGGTTTGGTTAAAATAGCTTCTTAGCACCTCTTCCTCTTTAAAGCCAGCGGGTAAGACGACCTTTTGGTTTCTAGGTCAAATGCAAACAATTTTTCATTGAAGTCAAGAGCCGACACAGGACCTCCCCCCACGCCGAGACAAAAACCAGATGTCAACGAGAAAGGAAATGTATGAAGACAAGATGAGCAGGAACAGGAAGGAAAATACAGAAAATGCATAACCGACGTTGTGAAGTGTAACAGTGCCTCACCAGTCCTGGAGACCAGCAGTCGTACTTCATGACTGAAATGAACTGACCAATCAATCAAGCCGTCATCAACCGAACACTCCTGCATCACATTTTAGCCATTAATGTGACAATAAACAAGCAACCAATAGTGAGGAGGTCAAGGGTCAATACCCCCCCCCCCCACCTCCATGACCAGAGCAGATATTAGGCAGGAGATCTGATTCAGTGGAGGGAAGTGTCGTCCTACTATCAATGAGAGAAAGACGGAGCACACAGAAAGGAAGAACGGCTGATCGAGCTGCTCTTCACGGAGGTTGAGCACCGTGAAGGCGTACTGTCTGGGGGGGTCAGTGAAGGCATCTCCAGCTAAAGGAGACAATGGCCCAATCCCAATGTCCCCCTAAGGCCTAAGCCTGAACCCTCACAGACTTAACTGACTCACCTGGTAAGTGCTTGAGTGCGAGAGGCTGCAAGGGCTCCAAATCGTATAAATAGGAATGGGACGGCACTTTGCGACATATCGCGTTACCTTGACGACACCAAAAAAATGTATGTACAATTGTGGGTTTTGGGACTTTTTATTCACGCAAGGTTCTTGCCTTACAGAGTGTCAAATAATCAATTGACTCGTTTTGTCAAAACAGCATCATCAAGCAAAAATTTAAATAAATGGTTGATGAATAAACATTTGTCCTCCCATTTGTTTACCTTTTTTTACCGTTTTTTTTTTTACCTTCTCTGTGCTGCATTCTGCACGTTCGTGAAGGGGGAGGAGCCAAATCGATAGAGGGTAGCCACTATCACCTGCATGGTGATTGCATGTTTTTAAAATATTATCCAGTAAACAAATAATGTGGTGATAATAGTAATAATAATAACAATAATAATAAATATATATCCACAAGTAGAGATCGGCCTGTACGTTATGAAGGAGTTATGGTTTTATATCTCCTCTGTGTTTTTTCAAGACTGAGCTTTATTTCGGGCGTCGCTGATTCCCGTGTCTGAAAAACCTTGCATGGGTGAAAGGATGCGTAGAAGTGTGAACCTTTTACCGCACAGAATAAAAAAAATCCCCACGGTTGCGGTTGCGGTAAAATATGCGTGTGCACGTCACCCCCCTGGTTACGTAGCAACCTTTATAAATGAGGCCCCTGGACCTCGTTGTTCCTCCAGCCGTCCACCAGGGGGAACACAAGACACAAGACATTTCAAAACACAGATTTATTTCAAACACATTTAGACACATTTATACAAGTACAATGATGTGCTTTGGTTGTTGTAAGCTGCTATGAAATGACCTTTTCAGCTTTAGCACCACACCCATTGAACAATTTAAGATTTTCAAGACAAGGCAGCAGCCCAGAGTCACCGATAACACCTATCCAATATCACAGACGAGGCAGGTGGACGCCCTATCACCCAGTCTGGTCAGGCTGGTCTACCAAAAAGGGAGCTACTAATAATGTCCCTGCTACCACAAACTCATCCTGATTGGTTGTAACTACTGTAATATAACCCAGAACTGGATGGATCCAGATGGATCAGGATTACAAAAGAGACTTGAGTGTTGCACAGAGAGTACGAGGCAACATGGCTGACACCTCGCCACCAAGCTGACTGGAGAACGTTAACCTTCATGAGTTTAGTGACAGAGAGAACGACAAGGAAGACGTTTCATCATGAGCTACACAGAGAGAGAGAGAGAGAGAGAGAGAGAGAGAGAGAGAGAGAGAGAGAGAGAGAGAGAGAGAGAGAGAGAGAGAGAGAGGAAACAAGGCTAAAACACCAACTGAAATTCAAGTGTCAACGACTTCCAACAGATCCACCTTCCGCTCGGACGACTCCCAAAGTGACTTCCTGAAGTGGCACCTTAGATGCCCCGCCCCCCAGGTGCGATGCCCCGCCCCCCCCCCCGGTGCCAGGTGAGATGACTCTGGTATTCACCTTTTCACAGTATGTAGGCTAGCACACTGCAAGAGACGGAGGATGAATCAAAAAGTCTCGTCTGGTTTCTAACCAGACAAACCCCTCGGTCCTCCTCCTCCTCCTCGGTTACTCCCCCTTTCACCTTTCCCATGACCCCGCCCTCCCCCCCTCCAGCCAATCAGAGTTAGAGCACCGCTTGTGATATCATCATCATGTGCCGGGTGTCATTTCTTCTTCCCCCCGACGGCCATCTTCTCCTCCCTCCTCACCGCCGCTGCTCTCTCTCCCTCCCTCCCCTCCTCTGCTGTCTGGTCTCTCTTTCTGTCTCTGCTTCCCGCTGGTTTCTCCTTCTTGGATTCCCTCTCTTCCCCCACCTCTCTCTCTTCCCCCACCTCTCTCTCTTCCCCCACCTCTCTCTCTTCCCCCACCTCTCTCTCTTCCTCCGTCTTCTCGCGAGCTGCCCTCTCCTCTTTTTCCTTGGCTGCTCTCTCTTTCTCCAGTCTCTCTTTCTGTGCTGCTCTCTCCTTGGCGACTCGTTCCACCCTCTCCTTTTCAGCCTTCTGTCTCTCCATCCTCTCCTTTTCTGCCTTCTCTCTCTCCATCCTCTCCTTTTCTGCCTTCTCTCTCTCCATCCTCTGCTTTTCAGCCTTCTCTCTCTCCATCCTCTCCTTTTCTGCCTTCTCTCTCTCCATCCTCTGCTTTTCAGCCTTCTCTCTCTCCATCCTCTCCTTTTCTGCCTTCTCTCTCTCCATCCTCTCCTTTTCTGCCTTCTCTCTCTCCATCCTCTGCTTTTCAGCCTTCTCTCTCTCCATCCTCTCCTTTTCTGCCTTCTCTCTCTCCATCCTCTCCTTCTCCCTGGCGGTTCTCTCCCTTTCCCTTGCGATGCGCTCTCTCTCCATCCTCTCTCTCTCTTCCTTCTCTCTCGTTGCTCTCTCCTTTGCCACCTGCTCTCTCTCCAGCCTCTCCCTCTCTCTGGCTAGTCTTTCTTTCTCTGCTCTCTCCTTTTCTGCCCTCTCTTTCTCCCTGACTATTCTCTCTCTTTCCTTGGCGATGCGTTCTCTCTCGAGTCTCTCTTTTTCTGCTCTCTCTTTGGCGACTCGTTCTTTTTCTTGTCTCTCTTTTTCTGCCCTCTCTCTCTCCAACCTCTCTTTCTCCCTGGTGGTTCTCTCGCTTTCTTTGGCGATCCGCTCTCTCTCCATCCTCTCCTTTTCAGCCTTCTCTCTCTCCATCCTCTCTTTCTCCAGGCGCTCCCTCTCTCTCTCTGCCTGACGCTCTCTCTCCATCTTTTCCTTCTCTGCCCTCTCTCGCTCCAGTCGTTCCCTCTCTTCTCTCTTTTCTTCAGCCAGTCTCTCCATCTCCTCACGTTCTCGCTCTTCCCTCTCTTTCTCAGCTTTCTCCTTGGCTTCTCTCTCCATCCTCTCCATCTCCTCCTTTTCTTTCCCTGCCTCTCTTCTCTTCCTCTCCTCCTCCCTCTCCTCTCGGAGTTTCTCCCGGGCGGCCTCGAGCCTCTTCATCTTCAGGGCCCAGGCCAGCTCCCTCTCCTCTTCCTCCTTGGCGAGGACGGCCTGGACCTCGGCCACGGCGATCCGGGCGATCCTCTTGGCCTCCATCTTCTCGTGAATCGTCCTCAGCTCCTCGCGCAGGGCCGACCTCAGCTTGCGGCCGAGGCCTTCGGTTGGGCGGTCTGAGTTTGGGTTGGGGTGGAGACGTGCTTTCAACCGGTGGAAGACAACAAGCCTACTGACAAGCACAGCACACAGACGACCTCTCAGAGCAGGAGGACTGACCGGCCACTTTCACAACGTGATCATCTGGTTTGGTGACCGGTGCTCAACCCGGTCCCACTGTTGGCTTCGGTTCAGCACTCCTGCTCTAAGAAGTCTTGGGTAGTTTTTGAGGGTTGGCGCCAAACACATGCTGGAGTAGTTGAACGAGAAGGGTCAGTAAATGAGCAACACTCTCCACTCCCTGAAAAAAAACCTCCATTCACATGCCCTGAACCACCAAAGGGTCCAGTGAAGCTGCCAAGTGGCCAAACGTAGGACACTGTGGTCGTACCATCTTCCCTGGGTAGATTACGGTGTTGAAACACATTTCATCGCCGTTGATTTGTTAACGTGATGACACACAGCAGCCAATCAAGTGTTAGAAATGCAGCCAGCGGACACGGCGTCATTAGGATCATCATCTTCCGTAGGTGCCACAACCCACCGTGCACTGCAGCTCATCAAAAACACAAATCTCAGTGAAGTTGTGTCATCAAAAAAAAAAATTCCGCCTTTTGTACATCCATGTATTCTGTTCATCTTGTACTAAAACTTTTTTCATAAACTTTTCAGGAGCCTCGGACGAATTAGGAAGCGTTGAGAAAAACGGACCAATTTTCTTAGATTCATTTTCACAATTTACAACGCTGCGTGACAATGTGTGTGAGTGGGAGTCAATATAAGCCGTCAATAACAGTTAAAAACATTAAAAAAGATTAGTGTTTTCTGCAGGACACCATCTTCAATACCTCTGATCACTACAACGCATTAGGCTTCTATCTACGAGCCAAGTAGAAACACAGAGAAACCCAAGAGTTTTCCAGCTGGCAAGCCGACGCCATGCAACAGATCTCTCTAACAACACGTGGAGGAAGTCGGCGTCCTGGTACCTTGGGAAGCCTTCCTCCGGAGAGCCGTCTCCTCCGGCCTCTCGTCTGAGACAGGAGGGAACAAACAGCTCGTCAGGTCGAGCATCGCTAGGACACACAGACCCAACAAGAGATGAGACCAGATACGAGAGGAGGATGAAGTCAACGCTGGTAAGGGCGGTCAAACAAGGGCGTGAAAGAAAAAGGGGCCGGGGCTTGGGAACTATTGGTGATCCGTTGGTGATCTGTTGGTGATCTAGGATCTACTAAGGACATCAGCTAAATGGCTAAAACGTGATCCGTGCATTTTACATCTCTAACAGGAGGTTTTTGTGATGAGATAAAAATAACAGATTCAAAGTATCAGGGGATCGCTTTGACTGCAGGTTTGGGGCAGGATCAGTGATCCCAGGTTCAGTGATCCCTAACTGGAGTCTGGGAACCTCCAGGGGTCCTTGAGCGGGTTCCCAGGAAAACGAGGAGTAGTTTAATTTCAGTGTAGGACAGTAAGAGATGGTCTGATTTCACGGTTGGCCAGATCTGTACCACATACCCAACCGGTGGACTAATGTTTGGGACCTCGAGGTTTTGAACAGCGCGGTGTGTTTTAGCCCCTCCCCTCCACTACCTTCTGGGAGGCGACTGTCTGTGGTCTTCTCTCCTAAAGATGACGCCATAACACAAGCGTCCGTCACAACCAGGACAGAACAGGAGAGATGGCCAACGAGCTGGTCAACACAGTAGATCAAAATGAAACGCTACTGAAGACGTGAACCAACACCAGCGTTCCTACGCCTTGTTGCTGATCAAATTCCATAACCATAGGAACGCTGTACCACAGACACAAAGTGGGACTTGAACCTGTGACCCCTGGCAGTGGACCAAGACGACAGGGATGGTACCTTTACTCTCGCCTTTCTTCTTCACCTCTGTCTTGTCCTCTAGAAAACAGGGACAACCTGTCAGGCTGATGGGGTGAGGGAATGTGACTGAGTATACATGGAGATCCACACACACACACACTTCATACCTTTTCTCAGCCTCTCTTTCTTGACAGCAGGTCCTTGTAACTGCGTCTCATCTGATCCGATAGACAGGAGAGTCCATGAGCAAGGCAGCAGGTTTAATAAAGGGCTTCACTACGACATTCAATATATCCATTTGGAAAAATGACATTATTAATGTGTAACAAGCGGCAGCTAATTCCTGATACTGCAGCTGGTTTTTTTAAATCAAGGTTCCCAGATTTTCCATGACTAATTTCCAAACTACGCTGGAGCACCTCCATGTCCTGGAACTGTTCTTCCTTCCTAGTTTGTTAATGTTCTGAAAGCGACCCATTTGTAAAATGATTCCCCCAGTTCATCAATTTCCCTCCCTTTGCCGGTCTGGAATACACCTTTCAAAAGTGGGAACCCTGTTAGCGTCATCAGAGAAGACATCACGTCTTTAATTGGCTGCGGGGCAAAACTCATCATCGTAAATCGTAAATCATCACATGCCTGAACTTGAAAGCACAAATGATCTAGAGTGTCGAGTTACGTTGAAAACTAAGTCAAACTTCACGGTTATTGGTGGCTTGACAATACAACACAAACAAGCAGGTGTAACAGGTTTATTTGCAATTTAAAACAACTAGTAGAACAGCCAGGATGCCACATAGCAACACACCCAGACAGAGATTAGTTTATTAGTTAGTGGCATCATATTCATATATTTTATGATCAACTGTAAAAGGTCTAATATCTGTACACGGTGTATCGGTAAAGACAACCAACAGCAGGGACATCCTGAGACTCCAAGTCAGGTAGTCGACGCCCTCACCCTGGGCAGCAAAATTACTGTTGTCATTACAACCAACCGATAGTGGGTCGGTCAAGGTCAAGGGTCAGAGGTCACAGCACCCTGACAATATGATAGATGGGTAGTGTAGTGGGCGTACTACAACGCTTCAACCACGGTACGCTCAGGGAAACGGCGGCCATCATTGTTGCTGTTACCGGTTGTGCAAACAGAAGAGCCGTGTGATTTATTTAAAGCCAAGGTATCAGTAAGTAGGAAGAGTCGATGAAAAGACCATATCCAGGACAGGCAGGACTCCTCCCTGCATATGGCCTTGAAACGGGAATAGCTACAGGAATATGGCGGGTGAATTACGCCCCATCACACTGATGGCGCTGTTGTGTTGCAATTCGTTCATTTCCAATGGAGCCTACGCATCAGATCGTACGCGTAGACCGGACAGGAAGTGGCAAAAAAAAACAAAAAAACAGGAGAATATTGTGCTGGGCTAGTTTTACTTTCTGTCCACCAAAACTGATTGACTGATTGAAACGTGTTTGAGGAGACAGCCATAATAAGCCTGTCCTCAATTTGCCTCAATACTGGCCTTATTCTTGTGTATTAAATCGCGGAGAACTGGTAAGTACACGATAATACTGTGTAAATACCCAATGAAAATTGTGGTTACACTGTGTCATCAGCACATTATGTGTAAGGGTGATTTACTTACTGAAGTACTTTCAGAGTATTACTGATACACAGGAATGAGGCCAGTGTCAAGCGTTACTGGGAACTAACAATCAAACACGTTGTAGATCAAGATGACAGGTTAGCCGACATGACAACTCTAACATCTACAGATGAATCTGATTTATTGAGTTAATGAAAGTATCTTACAGGCAGAAAGAGGCAAAAAGTGATGCTCGAGTGCTACAGTGAGACAGACAGGCAGACAGACAGGCAGAGAGAGAGTACTGTAAAATATTAGTCAGTCACATCATCCTTGATATCGTCATACAGCCGTTTGCATCAACACCATCATTGCATCACTTGACAGGAAACCGATTCTCTTGGTCTGTCAGCTACAGTGGCTGGTTTACCTCATGATCCTATTAAACACCATTTAACCAGACAACTGATCGTTCAAATCAAACAGGACCTCCAAATGACGGCGGCTGACCTGCCCAAGTGGCTGCTAGAGTAGACAAGGTTAACCAGCCACAGCCACATATTTACCAGCATCTCCCATCCTGCCGCTGTAAGCAAGAGTCTTCCAGTTCTTTCCAAGAGCAGCACTGGGAGAGTTCAGTCTCAGCTGGCAGCAAACAAGCACTTTCCAGGACAACATGTACCTGACGTTTCCACTGCAGGGTCACGGAGGGCCACGTAGGGCCAAAAAAAATGTGAGATCAAATGCTTTATTTGCTTATTTGAAACAATCATTGAAGTGGAACAAGCCCCTCTACCGGACCACTCTATCAACAAGATGTAACAGGAACCCCAAGGATAGGAACTTGAGGAACCCGAACATCATTTCTGCAGTGTTTCCTCAACATTCATTCAGCAGTAGTGATCCACCTGGGCAATGTACCCAACTCACGGTTTAAATACACCAACGCACCACTACTAGAGAACATGGTGAATTAAACCATAATGTTTGGATGGAAGACGCAATAAGTACGTTTTTACTGTCCAGTGGCATGAAATGAGCAGAGAGATTTCAGCTACGAAGGTCAAATGCTGTTGAACTATTCCAGTATTTAGCATGGTGATATTTTACCTCTTCACTAATTCTGTTGGATCTCTGATCTAATTGGTTAGCTTCGTCATCTATTGTGAAAATGTGACTTTATTATATGTCAGTTACAGGCCACCGTAGGCTGTGCAAGAGACTGTTGATGTTGTTGCAATTCCTACTGGGCGCCGATAGAGGGCGATGAAACTCAAGATTACTTAATGGCCCTTTAATGTCTTGTCTAATATGATACCGCATCCAAAGACAATGTTAACCATCCTTCCTGCACCAGGACCATAGCTGGGACCGAAATAGGGACAGGTCTGGAACTAAAACCCCTCCACTGCTACAGGACATCGCAGGAAACACTGATCAGGGAAATGCTGTTGGGGGGAATTTAGTACCTCCCTCATCAAACGGGCCTTTAGGAATCTCATCATCAGGCTGCAGCGTCTTTAAAGCCCTGTGGGAAACTCTGGTAGGTTTTTTGGACCAGTTCTTCTGGTTCATGATTCATGATTGGTGGCCCAGTTCGGCCCTGCAGTGGAAACCAGGCTGTTGTCCCCCATCAGGCCCTCTGTACGACATCATACACAACAACATCCTCCTCCAGCTGGGCTGGGCTACTTCCTGGTCTGGTCCTCATTGGTCGGTAGTGGGACCAGGGAGCCTTGCTATTGGCTGTGGCTCAAGTTCCTGCTCTCCTATTGGTTCTGGAGGTCCAAAATGACCTCTTCGACCATGTCACCCACGGAGGTTGTCCCGCCCTCCTTCTGCGCCGCTGCCTGCCCCTCTTCCTCCCTCTCCTCCTCCTCTTCCTTGCCCCGCTCTATGGGCGACGCCACTACGTCAAACAGGAAGGTGAAGAAGCCATAGAACCAATCGGATCCCTCCTCGGCTAAAATATCAAGAACTTCCTCTAGCGACTCAGCGTTCTCACTAGCATCGCCATCTCTAGTCAAGCCTGACGAAAGAGAGAGAAGGGGGGAGAAAAACACACAAGGGGGGAGGAGGAGATGATGAAAAAGAGAAAGAAGGGAGGAGAGGGAAGGGGAGGATGGTAATGCAGGAAAAAGATAGGAGGAGGAAAGTAAAAGGAAAATGGGATGTAGGACAGAAGGAAAGGAGGGAAAGAAGGGGAGAAGTAAGAGAAGGAGGGAAGGAAGGAAGAAGAATGGGGTTGGGGAAGAGCAGGCAAAGGTTGAGAGGGTAGGCTGGGAGGAAGGAAAGGGGGAAGGAAGGAGGAAACAAACAAACCAAAGGAGGAATGGAGAACAACGGTACCAAAAATGGGGAAAAATGAAGAATGATGAGAAAGAGAGAAGATTGTGAGTTTAAGACCCAGTCCTTATCACAGCCTTGTCAGGTGCTCTGTCTTCCTGCCCCTGTCCAGTTGGTATTTAACCTTGTTAGCTAGCTAACTAGCTGTGTTAACAGCAAGACAGTGATGGTTAGCTGGCCAGATGCTATGGTTAGCTAGCTAACAAGCTACATGATCTAAACACTAAATCAATCAGATGGATCAGTGATGAAATGATCAGTTCAGTAGAAACAGACAGAAGTTAACCATGAAGACCAGCTGGTCACAGAGCTGAGGACCTCCAAGATGGCCGCCAGAGGGGGCGGGGCGACATTATCGGAAAGCGCTCTCTTGAATTGTTCTGTTGTGTGTCCTGGTACATGATTGGTTAATGATGACATTAGTATGGGATGCACAATTCATCAAAAAAAGTTATTGAAATAGTTTTTTGTCAGTAAGCAAATCATTTATTTGGTTGTCCCTTTAATGTGGTGTACATGTTTAAGGGTTTCTGATGTCACAGGTCTGATCTCCATGATGTCGCTGTAGAAACTCAGTGGATGTCTAGAATCCTTTCACAGCACAGTTCAGGTTCTGTTCTGATGTGAGACACCCTCAGAAGTAAGTCTGTTTATATTATCAATGGACTTAACAGTTCAGATGTGTCGTAAGTACACAGTAATACCCGTTTTCCCTCATCTGTCTGAGCAGCATTAGCATGGAGGCACGACGATGGACTTGATTGGTCTTTGGGGAGACACCTCAGTCAAAACTCAAAGGCGACTATCGTAACTGAATCTTAAAGTACGCTCTTGTATTGAATTAGACACAATCCATTATTCACTGTTGTACCCAAAACAAGTGAAGACCAAAGAGAAAGCAAAGCACTGTGACGGACTGCTCAGTGGCCAACATGAGGTAAACGTCTTGCTTTGCCCACTCTTTGGTTTGCTATGAACATCTCTTTACAAAACAGACATTCATGAATGAGAGTCAGCACACCGCCGAGTCTAGTTTTAGACCCATCTACTGACATGTAGAGCTACTTGATCTCAGTCAGGGCTTTAGTAGGGTTGAGCGTTTTGATTGGTTCAAACAACTATGTAAGGTTGGTTACTGCAGGCGGAGGCACTGGTACACAACGGTAAACCAAGTCAGTCATGCATCACACAGAGAGAGAGAGAGAGAGAGAGAGAGAGAGAGAGAGAGAGAGAGAGAGAGAGAGAGAGAGAGAGAGAGAGAGAGAGAGAGAGAGAGAGAGAGAGAGATTGATTGATTATCTGGACTTGCCAAGCAGAACTTTAGCGTCTTCCACGTCAAAGTCTCCGTCTCCGTCGGCGTCGTAGGATGTCAGTTTACCTGGAGGAAGAGGAGGGGAGGAAGACTTGTGTGACATGCACACCAATATCCTGTTCATATTCAGTACATCCAAGTATTGCATTTACAATAACCTGCATGAGCGCTGATCTAGACTATGAGGAAACCAGAAAAGATACGCTGGTATAGCAAGGCACTAACTCGGGTTGGACTGGGACCCTGCATTAAAGAGCTTTAGTGTCCATGATGCTCTGAATGTTTCAGAGGCTTTTCACCCTGAGAAGTAAACTGGAGGAAAGTACTCTGAGTACTTCTAATGTTTTGTCATGACGGTGGTCAAATTTAAAGAGATGGAAAATCCGCTAGGAGCAGCTTTAATATATATCAGTATTGGCATCGCTGGTCATAGATCCATTGAACCCTGCCTGGGTCAGGGGTCAGGGGTATGAGTCCCATACTAAAAATACCTGTGGCCCTGTGGCTTTAACAACAGCATAGGCCTTCTTCACGACGCTTCACCCCTAGATAATACAAGCAACAATAATATCAAGACTGCTGTGAAGTGTATCAAGTGTGACTCAGTTCTATGTTTAGATTCGTGTTGCTGCTGCTACAGTAGAGAGGAAGTGGTGGAGGAGGCATCTTCTCTTTCTGACTCATCAATGTAAGAAATCAGCAATTTTCCCAAACCGATACAGGCTGGGAAATCACAGTGCAGAGTTGGACGCCACGTCTGCGTTTGAAACTTTTTGGAGGTCCTATTGCGTCCTATAAGTTGAGGGGTGAAAGCGGCTGAAAAACAAGTTGGTTTCCTGCTGATCTGGTGTGACACACAGCAGGCAACAGGCCTACATAAGGCTTGTGGCAGGCAGACTATCTGGCCTCCACACACTCATTTCCTCTTGGCGCTGGATTCTGACTTGGTGACATGAAGCCATTGTGCAGGAACAACAGCTCCAGTTTAAGTCTGTTTTAGACCCGTTTTACCATTTCTTCTCTTTAATCTGACCTTATCTCATCTCATCCTACCATACCTTATGTTATTGTTGGGAGTGGCATGCTGACGCTACCTGACTGAGGGGTATCGTGACAGCCCGGTGACATTAGTGAATGTTAGTTTGAGACCGTACCTTGTAAAACCTCAGAAAAGTTTACACGAAACTCCTTAGCTCTGGCTGCATGCAGGGATGATGGAGAGACAGAGAAAGAGAAGAGAGAGAGAAAGAGAGAATGAGAGGGAGGGAGGGAGAGAAAGACAGATCAAGTGATATTTTAGCTAGGCAAAAAAGACAATTTAGCAAGAGACATCATAGCAAGATTTGCAAGAAATCTTGACCTCTGTTGACAGAGAGAGGAAATTGAATTGGCACAAAACAACGCAGCGTTGCAAAAGAGACGAGATTAAAACCAAAGACAAAGCAGAGAGCAGAGGGTTTATTTAGCCAGGCAAGACCTGAGAGACACCATAACATTACCATAACATTACCAACTAGGACTGCAGCACAAGAGGCACAAAACAAAGGAGCACGTTCCCCTCAACACAGTTCCCGAGCCGGAGGCGGAGCCTAATCTCCGAATCAATTTCTCTGAATCTCCAATCAATTTTTAAGTACGAGACGAGACAGACACAACACGCTTTTTAGTTTTGCAAGAAAACATGGGCCGGGTCTTAGCTGGTTCCAGTGCTCGGCAACGGCTGGGCCTGGGCACCATGTTGGTGGGAAAGCACTACATAAGGGCTCGGTGTGTTTGCTTGTTTGTTCGTTCATGGGTAACTCTTTCAGTGAGTTGGTTGGTAGGAGTGTAACTCTCTCAGTGAGTTGGTTGGTTGACGTGTAAGTCTTACAGTGAGTTGGTTGGTTGGTGCGTAACTCTTACAGTGAGTTGGTTGGTTGGTTGGTTGGTTGGTGTGTAACTCTTTGTGTGAGTTGGTTGGTTGGTGTGTAACTCTTACAGTGAGTTGGTTGGTTGGTGTGCAACTCTTTGTGTGAGTCGGTTGGTTGGTGTGTAACTCTTACAGTGAGTCGGTTGGTTGGTGTGTAACTCTTTGTGTGAGTTGGTTGGTGTGTAACTGTTTCAGTGAGTTGGTTGGTTGGTGTGTAACTCTTTGTGTGAGTTGGTTGGTTGGTGTGTAACTCTTACAGTGAGTTGGTTGTTAGGAGCATAACTCTTACAGTGAGTTGGTTGGTTGGTGTGTAACTCTTTCACTGAGTTGGTTGGTAGGTGTGTAACTCTTTGTGTAAGTTGGTTGGTTGGTGTGTAACTCTTACAGTGAGTTGGTTGGTTGGTGTGTAACTCTTTGTGTGAGTCGGTTGGTTGGTGTGTAACTCTTTGTGTAAGTTGGTTGGTTGGTGTGTAACTTTTACAGTGAGTTGGTTGGTTGGTGTGTAACTCTTTGTGTGAGTCGGTTGGTTGGTGTGTAACTCTTTGCGTGAGTTGGTTGGTTGGTGTGTAACTCTTTGTGTAAGTTGGTTGGTTGGTGTGTAACTTTTACAGTGAGTTGGTTGGTTGGTGTGTAACTCTTTGTGTAAGTTGGTTGGTTGGTGTGTAACTTTTACAGTGAGTTGGTTGGTTGGTGTGTAACTCTTTGTGTAAGTTGGTCGGTTGGTGTGTAACTCTTTGTGTGAGTCGGTTGGTTGGTGTGTCACTCTTTGTGTGAGTCGGTTGGTTGGTGTGTAACTCTTTGTGTGAGTCGGTTGGTTGGTGTGTAACTCTGTGTGAGTCGGTTGGTTGGTGTGTAACTCTTTGTGTAAGTTGATTGGTTGGTTGGTGTGTAACTCTTTGTGTAAGTTGATTGGTTGGTTGGTGTGTAACTCTTTGTGTAAGTTGGTTGGTTGGTTGGTTGGTTGGTGTGTAACATTTACAGTGAGTTGGTTGGTGTGTAATGAAGCTGATTATCCGTCAACCCAGTAATGAAATAACTTCCCCTTCCGACACTCCAAGTAGTGACATCATTTCCTGTGTTTGTCTGAGAAAGCGCAGTCTGTGTGTGTGTGTGTGTGTGTGTGTGTGAGCACCGTCTGTCTCAACCACATCACAGGCATGTGAACAGAGAGACAGGTTGTGAAAGCCTTGTCTGCATTTCAACCACATGTAGACAGACAGAGGCAGGTTCCTCTATGTGAACCAAAATTAAGGAACTTTCAGTGCAGAGTGTGTGTGTGTGTGTGTGTGTGTGTGTGTGTGTGTGTGTGTGTGTGTGTGTGTGTGTGTGTGTGTGTGAGAGAGAGAGAGCATCGTCTGTTTCAACCACATCACAGGCTGCTAACTCCAGTTTACTCAGAGTGTTTTCCTGTCTGTACCTGACCAGTACTACTAGTACTACTATGACTAGGTTCTGTTGTCCCTTTACAACATGTACTGTCACTATCAATGCATGTACTGGGAATCCCTGCTGTCTATATTTTTCATCACACAGAAAAATGTACGTGCATGTTATTGTATTTGGCGATGAAAGTGACTTATTGTGAAACAGCAACATGAGTCTCTTCCAGGTCATTCACTCGTTCACACCAGGCTACATTTGGCCTGTGAAGCAGATGAAGCCTCCTGTCCGTGGGCGGCTATACTGCATTTATACTGCATGTCATTTCTTCTCATGACTTACTGACAGTGCTGAAGGTTTTGTGTAAAATTAGACATCTGTAAAGTCTTGTCTTGAACGCAACCCAACGATGCTAGCGTCAAGGTTAACCATGGTCTAACGTGACACTCAGCTAAGCTAAAAGGCTCCGGCTCAATTTATGAAACGTTACGCAACAACAAAAAGGTCTCTTGAATGCTACTCACCACCTATGTTGAACACAACACCTTGGCTGTTGCAGGGATTGAACCTGTGATCTTTTATTTTGTAAGAATCTCGCCTATTACAGGCAAACACTGTCAGTCAACTGTGTCAAAAGTAAGAGACAGAGCTACAGAGCTCTGGATCCCTGACAGCGACGCAATAGCTTTTACCTTCATCTCTTCTGCAACACTTGTGTAAGACTTATAATAAATAATACAAACTAGTCTTCATGAACGCTACTCACTGATGCCACTGTTGTAGTTGCCTTTGTTGAGGAAGACAACATCTGGAGAATCCTAAAACCCTAACCGTAATTACCATAATTCATATTATGCAAGTAATACAATCAAATTAGTAATCTTGAACTCTACTCATCGGCGACACAAAGCAGACCACGACTACAAAACTCCAAACGCCTGAGACCGCGACTTGAATTTATCTTGATATAATGAAACATTATTCAATCATAGTATTCTTGAATGCACCTCACCGACAAAGCTGTCAAAGGAACTCCACAACTTAAAGGACGACGACAACGTTTTGGGAAATTGGTTTCTCGGTCCTGTGTACATGCTAACATGATAGCATGCTCTATGTTAAGAGCCTGTAGCAGCTGAGTTGGTGTCACTCTTCACATAAAGGGCAAGTTGACCAACGGGCCGATTTCCCAAAAGGTCGGCATTGTCCTTTAAGAAGTCCAAACCCAGCAACTCCTTTACCTTGGTGTCAGCAACATTACAGTCAAGCTAATCTCAACGATACTTACCAATGACGCTGTCGTAGTCCACAATGTCGAAGTAGACCACAGCCACAGAGCTCCAGACCCCCAGTAGAGCCAGGACCACAAACCAGGTAAACATGGAGTGCTTGGGACCTCCACCTCCACCACCTCCACCACCTCCACCTCCTCCCTCCGTCTTCTTTCCATTCTTGCTCTCCACCGGCGCCTTCACCTCTGCAGGGGAGACACAGTGACAGCAGGACATTCACCACCAGTCTCGTCTGTCCTTCCTATCAGACACGTTGGCAGTTAACCACTGGTCATCCTACAGTCTAGTTGGGCTGGTGGACTTCTGAATTGATTAATGAATGTTGGATGGATGGATGGATGGATGGATGGATGATTTCAAACCACAGCCAGGTAGACAGAGGTCAGGAACTGACTTACTAGCTGAATAAGTGGATGGGTGAATAAAGATAACTACTGCTACCTACTGCTAACTTCTGCTACCTACTGCTGACTACTGCTACCTACTGCTAACTCCTGCTACCTACTGCTAACTTCTGCTAACTTCTGCTACCTACTGCTACCTACTGCTGACTTCTGCTACCTACAGCTACCTTCTGCTAACTACAGCTACCTTCTGCTAACTACTGCTAACTACAGCTACCTACTGCTAACCTCTGCTAACTACTGCTACCTACTGCTAACTTCTGCTAACTACAGCTGACTACAGCTACCTACAGCTACCTTCTGCTAACTACAGCTACCTTCTGATAACTACAGCTAACCTCTGCTAACTACTGCTAACCTCTGCTAACTACAGCTACCTACTGCTAACCTCTGCTACCTACTGCTAACTTCTGCTAACTACAGCTGACTACTGCTACCTACTGCTAACTACAGCTACCTTCTGCTAATTACAGCTACCTTTTGCTAACTACTGCTAACTACAGCTACCTTCTGCTACCTACTGCTAACTTCTGCTAACTACTACTAACTACTACTAACTACAGCTACCTTCTGCTAACTACTGCTAACTACAGCTACCTTCTGCTAACTACTGCTACCTTCTGCTAACTACTGCTAACTTCAGCTACCTTCTGCTAATTACAGCTACCTTTTGCTAACTACTGCTAACTACAGCTACCTTCTGCTACCTACTGCTAACTTCTGCTAACTACTACTAACTACTACGAACTACAGCTACCTTCTGCTAACTACTGCTAACTACAGCTACCTTCTGCTAACTACAGCTACCTTCTGCTAACTACTAACTTCTGCTAACTACTGCTACCTTCTGCTAACTACTGCTAACTATAGCTACCTTCTGCTAACTACTGCTAACTACAGCTACCTTCTGCTAACTACTGCTAACTACTGCTACCTTCTGCTCCAGAAATGTGAGCCAGAGTGTGAAAGACTAGACATGGTGACACCTGAGACACCAGTCCACCGCTCCAGGTCATCCTTTGTTAACTAGCAGGACCAGTTTTAAAACACATCTTACATTATACTGGTTCTCTAACACAAAGTACAACTCTTCATTTCATGTTTCTTCACCAGATCCGTTACCACGTCACACAGTGGCTCGGTGTTGTGTCACTAGGTTGTCTGGTGCCAAACAAGGGTTGCACCATTGCAGCTGAAATAATAAGAACCATTACTGGGTTATTATTACAGTTATCAACCTCCTATGAAATACTTCTGTATAGAGTACAGCATATCACTATACAGAGAGAGAGAGAGAGAGAGAGAGAGAGAGACATAGTCAACATGACCCTGAGAGAGAGACAGAGACAGACAGAGAGAAAGAGAGACAGAGAGAGGGAGAGACAGAGAGAGGGAGAGAGAGACATAGAGAGAGGGAGAGAGAGACAGAGTCAACATGACCCTGAGAGAGCGAGAGAGACAGAGAGAGAGGGAGAGAGAGACATAGAGTCAACATGACCCTGAGAGAGCGAGAGAGACAGAGAGAGAGGGAGAGAGAGACATAGAGTCAACATGACCCTGAGAGAGAGACAGAGAGAGGGAGAGAGAGACATAGAGTCAACATGACCCTGAGAGCGAGAGAGACAGAGAGAGAGGGAGAGAGATAGTCAACATGACCCTGAGAGAGAGACAGAGAGAGAGGGAGAGAGATAGTCAACATGACCCTGAGAGAGAGAGAGACAGAGAGACAGAGAGAGAGATAGTCAACATGACCCTGAGAGAGAGAGAGAGAGAGAGAGAGAGAGATAGTCAACATGACCCTGAGAGAGAGACAGAGAGGGAGAGAGAGAGAGAGAGAGAGAGAGAGACATAGAGTCAACATGACCCTGAGAGAGAGAGAGAGAGAGAGAGAGAGAGAGAGAGACAGTTGTGAACAGCTGCTGATCCTCCAATACTGACTGAGTGCTGAACAACTGTAGCTGATGACGGCTGGCCTCAGATCAGCTGCAGCAAGAACATGTCCAATTAACAGACAGACACCAGAAATAGCCCAGCTGTTACTAGCCTAGCCCCTTGGTTGGGGGGGGGGGGGGGGGGGGGGGGGGGGGGGGGGGGTTCTGACTTCTATACAGCGGTTACCACGGTGGCCTAGCTAGCGGTCTTTCTCCTGGTCGTCCAGCTAGCTCCCCGATCACAACACCAATACAGCAAACGGGAATTATCAATGTAGTTGGAATCGATCAGGTTGCTGTATCGTTGTCAGCAGTAGTACTGATGTGAAGAATCAAAATGTACACGGTGATAGAATATCCAAACAACACCAGAACCAGAACCGGAGTCAAAACAGGGATGATGTGGAGCCTCAATGATTATCCTGATTATTGATTATTATATAGATATTACGATCACGTTATCGGTCAACATCGTTAGTCTCAATGATTAGAGGAACAAAACATTTTTGGAATTACTATTCTGGAATGAGTATTTTCAACTACAGCTGTCACTAAGTGAAAATGTAGAAACACTCGTGTGTGATTGGCTGTAGATGGGTGATGTCATCCAAGAGTTCCGCTGCAGACTTAATTTCTGACAGACCAGGAAGTGAGGTGACTGTGGTTTCTCTGGTTGTGGAAAATGAACAGAGTTCAAATCCATGAGATATGTGACTGGTTTAGGTTGTCACAGCAGGTGGGCCTCCTAAGTGTTAGCTAGCTAGCAGACAGCGGAGCACAACCTGCTTTCAATAGCCGAGCTACAAGAATAGCCTGTGTAACCGTGAGTAACACCAAGGTTGTTTGCATGCTAGGCTAATTTCTGAAGCATCTGTGAGCTGCAGATGCTTCACTGTAGGATAATAATAAAACCAAGTCAAACTACCTAACTAACCAGAGGCTGAACCATTGCATCGTCACTACAACCCTAATAAACACACATTATTACTAAAGTACTAAACATACCTGAGACCTGAACAAGGCCAGACCAAACCATGCTAGACCACACCTTGGTTATCAGATGTTGAACCAGCCACAACCAGCCTCTCTGTCCGTCAACAAATATAGTTGAGGTAAAACAGTCCAAGCAGCTGGCAAATGTTGGCGTTTACCCAGAGTGGACGTCCTCCTGTATCAGTGAGCCTGCTAACCAAGCCAAGCCACACCGAGCCAGGCCAAACCAAACCTGGCCAAATAAAAGCCGAGCCAGCATCACAGCAAACTGAGCAAGGCCAAGTAAAACCCATGCCAAATCAACCTCATGATCTCCTCCTAACCACGCCAAACCATGCCAAGGCAAACCAATCCATGCCAAACCTTGCCAGTAAACCAGTCCTACCTGTCTCCTGGACCACAGGTGGCACCTCCTCCTGTATCAGTGGGACCTCCTCCTCATCAACACCTCCTAAACAAACCAAACCCGGCCAAATAAAAACGGAGCCTAAATCAAACCAGGCCAAACCTTGCTAGTACCCAGTCCTACCTGTCTCCTGGACCACAGGCTGCACCTCCTCCTCCTCATACACCTCCTCTTCAGTGTACACCTCCTCCTCGGTGTACACCTCCTCTACGGGAGCAGCGGAGGGGGAGGAGGTGTCATGGCGGCGGTAGCGCTCCATGGATGGCAGGGCCAGACTGGACTGGAACCAGTGCAGACAAACCCCCACCCGGTGAGGTGCAGTGGATCCCAAACTACTATATTTAAAAGAAATCCACCAAGGAGGCTGGTACCAGACCCAACCAACTCTTTAGAAACCTTTAAAACCTTTCAGACGTACCAAAAGTAAAAGACCGACCTATCGAGAGGAAAAAAGCTTTAAGTAGATTAAAACAGTTTAAGAATGAAAAAATAATTTAAAAAGAAAAACAGTAAATCAGAGAAATTAAACGAGACAAAAATATATAAAACACAAACTAATCCAAAGTATTGATCATCCAGATAGGGCCGAGAAAACCGGTGACCTGAGCGAACGACAGCAGAAAACTATGGAGTCGAGCAGAGAGCGAGAGAGAGAGAACGCGAGAGAGAGCGAGAGAGAAAGCGAGAGAGAGCGAGAGAGCACGCGAGAGAGAGAAAGCAAGAGAGAGAGAGAGCGAGAGAGAGAAAGCGAGAGAGAGCACGCGAGAGAGAGAAAGCGAGAGCGAGAGAGAGCGAGAGAGAAAGCGAGAGAGAGCGAGAGAGCACGCGAGAGAGAGAAAGCAAGAGAGAGAGAGAGCGAGAGAGAGAAAGCGAGAGAGAGCACGCGAGAGAGAGAAAGCGAGAGCGAGAGAGAGAGAGAGAGAGAGAGAGAGAACCAGTAGAGTACTGAGACTGGTCAGCCAGAACCTGATCCACACTATTATTAGAGCTGACAAAGCTATAGACGCTCTTTGGTGTGTGTGTGATAGAGAGAGAGACCTCCAGTGTGTGTGTGTGTGTGTGATAGAGAGAGAGACCTCCAGTGTGTGTGTGTGTGTGTTATAGAGAGAGAGACCTCGAGTGTGTGTGTGTGTGTGTGATAGAGAGAGAGACCTCCAGTGTGTGTGTGTGTGTGTGTGTGTAGAGAGAGAGACCTCCAGTGTGTGTGTGTGATAGAGAGAGAGACCTCCAGTGTGTGTGTGTGATAGAGAGAGAGACCTCCAGTGTGTGTCTCAGATGCCAGAGAGGACAGAATAGCCCACCACCTAACCTTGGGACTTGTTTATTCTCTCTCTCACACTCACACACACACACACACACACACACACACACACACACACACACACACACACACACACACACACACACACACACACACACACACACACACACACACACACACACACACACACACACACACACACACACACACACACACACACACACACACACACACGTATAAATAAAATGACTGCAGAATTCAGAATTCACTTTTTGATTTAATAATTAACAAACAAAACAATGTATTGAGCTCTTTTATGAAATATGAAACTTTAAATCTCACACACACACACACACACACACACACACACACACACACAGAGTATTATCAAATACTCCTGACTTCTTTCTCACTCCCAGTGAACTGTGGGATCTTTGACGTCAGCAAAGAGGCAATAATTCAGATTTTTCCATAAATTTTTTTTGACCATAATATATCTGACGGGGTCGATAGTGTTGCTGATCAATACCAATGACTCATCGACTACTTGACCAGCTGCTGAGATTTCAACCGAATAAACCTAAAATGAGTCAGACTAAGTGAAATAAGCCTGGATAAGTGGCAAGCTCGCCCTCAGGACATCCAAACTGTGACTTTATTGTTTATGTCACTGACAGGCCACCGTACATGAAGGCTGGGGGGGCTGTGCCAGAGAGTAGGAGGAGACAAGTTGTATTGATGTTGTTGCAGCTCCTACTGGTCACCACTAGAGGGCGATAACACATATATTACTTAATGCTGATTTAGCAAACTAGTGCTTGTTAACGTTACACACTTAATACAAATAATATTGAGCTGCCCTCTGGACTGAAGTGGATTTAACAGGTGAAACGAGTAAGGGATCGTAGCTTGATCACCTGCTCAGTTACGTGTTAAGCAACGTGGGAGGGAGGAAGGACACCAACTTCGAGTTTCAGATTTAGTCACAAAATAGGTCAGGGGCGCGATACATTCCTCCCTCTCACACTGGAAAGCCAGAAATGCACTGCTGAGATGTGAGCGTTTTCAAAAACACACCAACTGGTTCGAACGGCCGTGCAGCGTGTTTTAGACCCTACGTTTCTCTCTTGACACGTTTCCATCACCTGAATGCACCAGAGTTTCTTACCAGACCCAGATGGGAACGCTGGAGAGACAAACATTATGACCTCCAGCTGGTGATCATCACAAATAACCACCAATATAAACACATCAATTATATTTTCAGCAATGGATTTATGCTTTTTCCCTTTAAACACCCTTTACTCATAACTTACATGATCCATGAGTGAAATAGAACTATAACAGCCCAGTTTTATACAAATATCACAGCATAACTCAAGTATTGTAGGAACATTGTAGTGTTTTATGTTGGATGGACACTAATCATCATGATATTATTGTATATTATGAATGCATCTCAAAGCTTTACGCAGCTTTATGAGTAAGATGGGCGAATAAGGTGAGTGTTGAGGTGGGGGTTTCCTCCCCTGCATCCCTGGACCATCATGGAAATAGCAAGCTAACTGACCATAACCTGCTGTCTGTTGAAAAGTTCACAGCTGGTTAGCCAATGTTAGCGAGCTAGCCTAGCTAAAGTTGCAGGGCCAGTTTCATGATGTCTCTGGAGAGCAAGCGTGTAGGCCAACATTAGCAGGATGACCCTTGGTTTTATTTTAACCGTTTTAATAAAGTTGGACAGCTAAAGTTGCCTAGACAGCCTCCTGGGTATGTTGACATCAAGCAGAGGCTAACCTAGACCCGCTGTGTTGTGTCGAGAGAAATTCACGCCAGACTCCATTCAATATTCTGGCAGTTTAACGTTCTCTTGCAAATCGGTAAAAGTACATCCTGGAGGAGCATGAGCTAATACGTTCAAAAGAACCACTCTTAGCCACTCCTCATTTCGGCGTATGTCCAATACACCGAGAAGTATTTATTTCAATAAAATCTTAATTTTTCATATTGGTTGATGCTCCTCGCTACCGCCCAGCACGGTGTATTTTGGTTTTGCCAATCGTCAGTCGAACCAATTCTGAAAGTTACTATTTTATTGAACTGTGTGTTGCTTATTGAAGAGTGGATCCTAACGATTAGTAGAATACGTACGTTTTGTTCTAGCACATGTGAACATTTGCCGATGAGCGAAGCAACGTTAAACTGCAAAATGCTGGATGGAATTTTTCTCTCGCGCGGAGAGAACGGCACGTATTGGGGGCTAAGGCTAACCTAAACCTAGCAAGAAAAGAGTAACATTACTGACCTTTTCTGGCATGGGTTTTAGGATTCTTTTTCTGAGCCATTGATTCGTAAATTCGCCGATGCTGTCTTGCAGTCAGCTACCTTAGATGTGAGTCAAACGACGGCAGATATATAGACGAAGTAACCGTGAGGATGAAATGGTCCCTGGATAAATTCTGATGTCTCATTGACAGGCAGGCAGCCCTCCGACTCCAGTTCACCAAAATCACGTCCTCTTGGATACGACCAAAGCTCAAGTCCATAGTAACCACGCTGATGTGACTGACGTCAAATTCCACCAGTCAAAAGCGTAGAATCGACTCAAGGGCGGGGTTGAGAGTGGGTTTTTTTGACTGTGGACCAATCATGTTTAGTAACAGCTTCCGAGCCCCGCCCCTTTCTTTGAAAAATAGCAAAAACGTGGCAAAAGAGCAGAAGCAGTTTAAAGCAGAGCAGGGTTATAACGCAACTACTCTGCCGTGCACTTACACGCTACTTGACACTTCTATTTCTGTATTTCTTTTTCTTTTATTACGAAAACCAAAAAGGTAAAATTTGATGCAAGCCACTTTCATCATTATAATTTTTGTTATTACTGTCATTATCTTCTTCATCATCTTTATTATAATATTATCAATATCATCTTCATCATAATTTTAATATTTGTTATTAATGTCATTATCTTCATCGTCATCGTCATCATCATCATTATTAGATTTATTACAATATCATTATCATCTTCACATCAACATCATCATCATCAGCATCATCTTGTTTTCCTGCCTGAGCATGTGTAAAGGGACCAGCGCCCCCTATTGTATTCAGTATAGATACTGAGGGAACAATTAACCTTCCTGTCTCTCTTAAAGGCCTCAAATGGTCTTGAGTTAAATAAAGCACTTTAAGTTACATTTTAAAACCATATTCTGATAGTCTACAGATGTTTTCATCTTCATATTTATTTCATACTTGAAATTGGTCTTATATTTAATTGTAACTGGCATTAAAAAGGTCTTAAAAAGTCTTAAATTGGTGTTGATGAAACTTGCAGGCAGCCTGATACACAAAAGAGAGACTTCATGATGGTGAACGATGAAGACAGACAGATAGTGAGATAGAGAGAGACAGGGTGAGAAAGAGAGAAAAATACCACAAAGATTGAGTGAATGAGGCCAACAGAGAGACAGAGAGACAGACAGGTGGGACACAGAGGAACAGAGACAGGTAAAGCCTGGGAAGTCTTGAGAGTCCTGGAACATGAATTTGTCGCTGTTAAGTTATTATTTCCAAGGTTAAAAAAGTTAGGTCTGGAAAAGTCTGGGACAATATTGTTGTTCAGTCGTAATACATATGTGACTACACATGTACTACAGTCATAAACCCACTGTCACGTTACGTGTTATGATATCATGAGGGATAATGTTCAGTCATAGAGCGATGTGGTCGTGTTATTTACCCAGCCGATATCAAAACCTTCACATGGAGCCAGAAATCAAGGTCAGGAATAAATCTGGACTTTTGAAAATGTGTAGGAGGCACAGTAGTGATCAATAATAATGTTGTGGTGGGGAGATGCACAAAGTAGTAGGTGCACCACACTGAGAATTAACACTTGTGTTCCTATAGGGTCTTACAGTGAGTCTCTGCTTCTCAAGTGTGAGTTTATAGTGACTTTTTGTACTTTTTGGTAATTTATCTCCTCCAGTATCATTGTAATATTTCTATGGGACAGTATATATAGTTTGTAGTTCTACCACATAACCTGCAGAGGGCGCTGTGGTATCACATTTGGCAGGCTGGGGTTCCCCATGCTGATTTGAGATCTCACACATCAGATTGTGGATGTCTACTCATCTGTCAGGCTGCTTTTACAAACAGATCAAGATCTCATTTTTACCGCCACATGGAACAGATCTGAAGTTTTTATTTTTTTCTCCTGGAAAAGTCCATATGATTTCTCCCTGTTGATCCCACCAGGAGAAGATCACAGCTGGGAAACGTCCCCTGCGGTCTTACAAGAATGTGTCACAGCACCTAAAAAACATCACCAATGACCAAAGAACCACCAAACCTTCGATATACCGCCACAGGAAACAGACCTCCCCACTGTAAACGAGTAGGAACTTAAAATAAACGGACAAATCCCATCGTTGAATACCAGGTTGCTTTCAACGAGGCTGGCAGTAGCAGGAAGGGGCTCAGTGTCTTGCTCAAGGACGCACACTGGCTGTTGTGGGGATTGAACCTGTGACCTTTTGGTTACGAGATACATATATAGAAAACTCAGCTAAATTTAAACAAGGTTACACAAGAAAAAAACAGATTAAAATTGGGTTAAAGTACATTATATAAAAGCCTGTCTATTAAATTGTGTTTTCAGAAGTGATTTAGCAGATGACGGTGATTTAACCGGCCTAAGCTCCTCCAGCAGGCAAGAACCCGCCGACCTTTGACCTTTACCCAAATCTAAAACCTGGAAACCTGGAAACCTGGAAACCTGGAAACCTGGAAACAGCTGAAAAAATGCATTTCAACATCTGCCAATTCTTTCATTGATCATAAAAGTAACAATAAGAGTGACAGAAGAACGGTTTGGTTTCTCCACCAGGACTCGACTGATGAGGCTTTCTGAAGGCCGATATCTGTTTTTAAAATATCGATTTCCTGATTCAACATTTTAAAATTTGAAGTTTTCTTCTCCTCCGGGTGAAAATGATCCACAGGTCAATTAAAGCTCCCATGTCATTCAGTTTTCATGATGTAGTTTTAAAATGTGTCTCAGGATGAGAGGAATGTTCCTCGTGGTGTTGAGCTGACCCTGATTGATTCCAGTCAAGATGCTGCAAACTGGCCTGATTGGACGGATTTGGAAGTTTTTAGTGGGGAGCCAATCAGAACCAAGTCCAGTTGTGATGCATTTACTGGAGTTGGTCACATTTGAACAAAGTCTCCAGTGAACATCTTGGATCACAGATGGATAGAAATCAAGTTGAATTCCCACAATATGGAACCTTTTAAACTAAATCCTGGTACTTTGTAAAAGATAGTCGGTCCCTTAAATCCTCTTTTGATTCATTTATAACACTTTGACACGCTTTTCTACATTTTAGAATAATAGAGATATAAAAATGGATATATCTCGTTTTGGAGGAGTCCTGGTTCAGGTCTGGATCGCAGATCGAGGCTTTACAGTCTGACAGGTGTGACTTCAGTCTGCAGAACACACACACACACACACACACACACACACACACACACACACACACACACACACACACACACACACACACACATACACACACAGTCTAGACTATATGCTGGAGGAATGCTTCATAGAAACTCATGAACATGTTGATATTTGATATTTTCATATAAGAAATTAAAACGTAATCTCTTCTGCCTCAGAATATTCTTTCAATAAGTACAAATATAAATATAAGCATTGATATTACAATATACCTACTTATATCACATGTACAGATGTAGTGTAAATATACAGCAGGCCTGTTATTCCCATGTCGCTTGGTAATGGATACCCTGTTTTAAACTGAATCAAAAATAATCAATACAGTCAGCTGTTGACCTTACAGTCAGCTGTGTGTGTGTGTGTGTGTGTGTGTGTGTGTGAGAGAGAGAGAGAGAGAGAGAGAGAACACACGAAAGCATACAACAATTTATTTCACTGTTTATTTCTCCCATAATATCCTATATGTGTGTATGTAGTGTGTGTGTGTGTGTGTGTGTGTGTGTGTACAAACGTGTGCCCGTATAAA
Organism: Hoplostethus mediterraneus; assembly: GCA_034670385.1. Taxonomy (NCBI): domain Eukaryota; kingdom Metazoa; phylum Chordata; class Actinopteri; order Trachichthyiformes; family Trachichthyidae; genus Hoplostethus; species Hoplostethus mediterraneus. Next base: position 322,808 of record JAXDDW010000225.1, on the reverse strand, counting down.
AGAGAGAATCTGTGGTGTCCCTGTGTTTATGTGTGTGTATGAGCATGTGCATGTGTATGTGTGTGCGCCTGTTTCTCTGTGTGCGCGCGCGTGTGTCCGTTTTCATGTGCAAGTGGGTGTCCCTGTTTTTCTGTGTGTGTGTGTGTGTGTGTGTAAATAAGTGTGTGTGAATATGTGTCTTTGTATGCCTCTCTCTGTATGTGCGTGCGTGTGTCCTCGGTCACCACAGAGAGAGACAAACGGGAGTTCGGGCGTAACCTCGCGATACCCCCTCCCTCCCTCTCTCCCTCTCTCTCTCTCTCTCTCCGCGTCCAGAGGGCAATCAAGCGGCTGGGATGAGGCGTCCAGGCGGTCAACCTACCAACCTACCGACCTACCGACGTACCGAGCAGCAAAACACCTCCGTCTCTCCCTCTCCGATCCGGGACGGGAAAGTTGTCACTTTTTAGACGAGAAATAATAAAAGAAAAATCTAAAAGAAATCAACAGCTGGAGCGGCGAGGAGCGGGGACTTTTATTTTGGAGACGTTTATTTATTATTATTACTATATCTGAAATAGGATGAGAAGAAATTAATGAATTGAGATGTTGGAGTGTTTTGTTTTGTTTTGTTTTTTAAACGGGGGAATAAAACCTCAACGTACTCCTGGAGGATAAAAGCGGTCAAGTTGTAACATGACGGAGAAGAAGACGGAGTAACCGAACCGGTGCGCACTTTTCCTCCGCGGCTGGATTTCACCGCCAACCCCGATACTTCTGTTCTCCTCCTAACAATGTGTTGGTCCATCATCTGACCAGCAGCCCACCTCCTCCTCCTCCTCCTCCTCCTCCTCCTCCTCCTCAACCCACCAAGGGATTCAAATACTTTTATTCTTCTTCTCCAGCGTTGATTTGGGAGTTTTTGTCACATGGATAATCCACTTTGTGCCTCCTCTCTGGAATTGGCTCCTGGAAGCGGACGCGCGGACAAGTGATGGAGTAAAACAGAGAGAGAAACACACTTTAACACGGCAGTTTCACATGTAAGTGTATTATTACGTTATTATAAAAGCAGACGGGCAGGGATGTGGTGGGAAATAACCATGACCCCTCAGGAAAAACAACCAGCAAATAATCAGCGGTATTATCAGAAAAGCATCGTTTCTTTATTTTCCCTCTTCCTCCATATAACTTCCACCAGTTTGATACTACTTACCGTGATGTATTTTATGAATTGATGCCATAAATTCAACCTAATAAGGTGTTTCAACTGTATTCCATCAAATAAAAAGTATCTGACCTCCAGTCGGTGGCCACGGTGGGAATTGGTAACCGATATTAACACAAACAGATATTTTCAGTATTTATGTGTTATTGCCTTGAAAAAAACCTAAGTATCATCTAACATGATTCTAGTGATTCGCATATAAATTGTGAATTGGATCTAAAGGTTGTTGAAACTGAATTTAGGTGCGTTTACGCTCCACTACATCCCTGTTTCTGCCTGTCTGTCTGCCTGTCTGTCTGTTTGCCTGTCTGTCTGTATAAAGGTATTTAAGGTGACTTCAGCACATACATCAAATACATCTCTCTTTTCTACTTTTGCTCTGCTTGTTCCTATGCAACCCGGTCCTTATCTGCTGTGCCGTGCCGTGCCGTGCCACTGGTTTCCATTAATTAACCCGGGCCTGTTTATATAACAGGAGCTACATTTGGGTCTGTGGGTAAAACAGCACGCAGGTATAGAGGGTATAGATGTTTATTTCGGCCTATTCATCTCCTTTGGTATTACTGTAATATTCATAGGGGCTTGTTGTAGAGGCTTCTGGTGTTTTGTATTTCCTATGGAGTCACTCTGAGATTCCTGTGGTCTCCCTATAATAATAATAATAATAATAATAATAATAATAATAATAATAATAATAATAATATAACAATACTATAAATAATATTCCTATATTTGGAATATTTGGTGTCTGCTGTACTCAGTAGTGAGTTTATATAGTACTTTAGGGTATTTTTTTCATCTCATATTGTTATAATATTCTTATAGGAGCTTACTGTATAGTGTGCCTGTAGTACGTAACAAGGAGTTTACAGTGATCTGATCGTACATTATGGTGTTTCTATCTCCTATGGTATCCCTATAATATTCCTGTAATATATGTATATCGGGACTTATAGTGTGGTACTCAGTAGTGAGCTCATAGTACTATATAGTATAGTATAGACCTTATAATACTTATAGTCCACTGGGCAGGTAGAACTAAGCCTCATTCTCATCATTACTCTCATCATAATAATTCATATCAGATTTGTGTTTTTTGTCATATACAGGAAATATTGAGGCAGAATTATTGAAGTTATTGCTGATTTATGTGTATCCATATGAGTTTGGTTCACTGTGTGAGAGAAAGAACAAAAGAGAGAGAAAGACTGATGGCGGCGGAGACATCCTTCTTTATCCTTTCAGTATTCAGTAAAGTCACGTAGACCACCAACTCTGTTGCCCATCGTCCTCCGACCTCCATCAATCCCTCACATGTTGTTTGTAAGTCGTGGCGGATTCCCTGAACCTGTTTGGACTGGGAAGTCCAAGGGGGGTTAACAGCCTAGTTAGTTAATCACAAACCTGCTTGACATGATACACTTACATCCCGAGAGTCCTAAGCAGCGATGTGGCGGTGAATAAAAAGGTAAAACACAACCACTATGACCCATAAAGCATTTATTTAAGCTTTGTTTTCCCTTATATTCTCTCCATTCATGTCATAAATGTTCACAGCAACCTCAGTCGGTGGATGAACTGGTTAAAGGGAGTTTGCGTCT
>JAXDDW010000225.1:307500-315000 GCA_034670385.1 Hoplostethus mediterraneus | reverse complement strand
GCATGCTTGAGGTGGTGTACTATGCTTTATTACTTCAGAGCCACAGGGCAGCGTTATCAATCACACTCTGGATGTGTCTGCTTCTCAATCATCACAAAATCATTGAAATATAGAACACACACACACACACACACACACACACACACACACACACACACACACACACACACACACACACACCAAACCTTTGCTCCTTTTACACTAACAAGGAAGTGGAGAGAGGAGCTGGATGGGGGGTGGCAGCCAAGGTGTGTGTGTGTGTGTGTGTGTGTGTGTGTGTGTGTGTGTGTGAATGATTTTAAATGGGATTGAAGTTGAATGATCTTGTATTTGCTAAAGCATGTTGGTACCAGTCCTCTCAGGTTTTAGGTAAAATTCCCCAAAAGTCACTGTAGTCCTGGAGAGTCAGGGACAAGGACCTCACAACTTCAGATCTGCTGGGATCCGGTTCTGGGATCCAGCCTGGCTCCGGCCTCCCGATCTGATCAACACGTCTGCTCAAAATCTGTCCATGTCTCCTGAGAGCGATACGTGGCGATTGTTTTGTAGTTTCATCTACATCATGATTCACTTTCTGCACTTTGTCTTTTCTCTCCTGGAGTCCTGGATGAACAGGCCTGAGCGGAAAGCCTGGAGCGCTGAGGTGTAGCACCCGAAAAAGGTGTAGCACCCTAAAAACCTGGCAGGTCAAACAAACGTCACGTTGACCAACAAGCATCTATCGTTGCTCGTGACACTGGACGTCCACTTGCTGCCACGAACGAGATATCGGATCATTTAGGGACATTTCATTGATGTCAGTCTCCTGCACCACAGCCTCCATTGGGCTGTTTGAGCCACCAAGAAACATTTGACCGTCTGGGCTGCCGACGGTGATGATGAAACAAAAATGACAGACAGAGAAGGTTTGCACTGGATTAGAGTCACAGATGCTGTTGGATAATTCAATTACACACCCAGTAAACTAACCCAGTTGAAACAGGACTGATGACAGTAAACACCACAGTGAGGAACACCACAGTGAAGAACACCACAGTGAAGGAACACCACAGTGAAGAACACCACAGTGAGGAACACCACAGTGAAGAACACCACAGTGAAGGAACACCACAGTGAGGAACACCACAGTGAGGAATGGAGGAAGGAGAGAAGGAGAGAAAGGAAGATGGAGAAATCACTTCAACATGTTGATCCTCTTCAGGAGAGACAAAGACACCAGGGAGGGGCTGATGGGAAATGTAGTCTTAATGTGGAGAAACACTAGTAACAACACCACTGGTGAGGTAGAGGCTACCAGTGGTCTCCATGGTCTCACTGGTTTCCAGTCATTCTACCAGGTAGGACCAGTGGTGTGATGGTGGTGTCTTGCTGCTCAACGTTCCTTCAGCGGCAGCCCGACATTTTAAAACACTTTGCAGCTCATGATTTATTAGTGATGAGTGGCCGCCATGTCAAAGACCACCCTTACTCTCCCTCCCTCTTTTATTCTGCCCTTCTCTCTCCCTTCATCTTTATCCTTCCCTCTCTCTCTCTCACTCTGTCTATCCCTCTGTCTCTCTTTGTCTCTCTCTCTCATATCCCTCTCTCTTCCTGTCTGTCCTCTCTGTCTCTTTCTCCCCTCTTCTCTCGTTTTTTACTCACTTTCTCTATTTCCGTCTCTCTCCATCTTTCCCTTCTCTCTATGTCTCTCTCTCTCTCTCTCTCTCTTTCTCCCTCTCTCCCTCTCTCTCTCTCTCTCTCTCTCTCTCTCTCTCTCAGACAGATGGACATCATTTTAAGGTAGCAGGGTAAGGTAGGCGGGCAGGCTTGCCAGTAATTATGATCAGCAGTACTTTGGCATTTTCAGCTCCTGTTTGTCTTTCCTCCTCATGTGGAGGAAGGTTTCCATACTGGCACCCAGACAGACCAGGAAATGACCAGCAGACAGCGGCCAAATATGGTAAAATGTTGGCTGTGGCCGGTCGATTCTACCAGCCACGTTGGCAGCTACCAGCTGAATCCTGGTTCTATTCTAAACTAGTAGTTGGATGGTGAAATAGTGAAAGTGGATGATTAGTTTGTTTACAGATAACCGACCATCATTTGGTGACCTGTGGAGGGCTTTTAAGTGATGTAGCCCCGCCCCCTCTGGCGGCCATGTTGGAGGTCCTCAGCTGTGACCAGCTGGTTGTGTTTCTGTCTCAACTGAATTGAATCTTCATGGTTCATTTCTGTCTGTTTCTACTGAACTGATCATTTCATTACTGATCATCTGATTGATTTAGTGTTTAGATCATGTAGCTTGTTAGCTAGCTAACATAGTATCTGGTCAGCTAACCATCACTGTCTTGTTGTGAACACATCTGGTTAGCACACTAGCTAACGTAGCTAGTAGAAGCTAGCGTTAGCAGTGGCTAGTCGTCCCATGTTAACAGTAACTAGTTAGCTAGCTACCAGTTAGTTCAGGTGAACTAGCTGACTCTTCTCCAGCTCCAACTCAGAGTGTTTTGGTAAAGTAGTGAAAGTGTATCTACTGTAATCTACTGTACAGGTAACCAATAGTCATGGGCGACAGTCTTCATCCTCCTGTCAACCAGGACAGACACAGAGTGTATGTAGTGTAGACGTGATGACTTGAATTGAAACGAAGCCTTTAAAACCAAACTGATGTGGCGCTGCAGCAGCACATCACCAGTCACCCTGAGGACAGCTCTGGAGATCTCAACACATTTGAAACACAATCTACTTGAGCATCGTTGTGTCTCTGCGTCGGCTTCCCCATCCAGCGTTTTGCACCAGGCGATATTTTAAATTACCAAAGAGCGAGGTAATTTAAATTGGCAAAAATTGGCAAGGGAATTTCCACCAGCGATGGACTGAATCCCAGATGTGTTCATCCACCCAACCCGACTCATCACCCATCATGAGTCCTGCTCGGTTCTAAACGTCTGGTTTATTAAAAAAGTGAAAGTGTTTGGTGAATTTTGGGATTTACCCTCCAATGTGGCCTGGAGACAAAAAACATCTAAAAACACAAACTATGTTTTTGATGTTTTTTGTCCTTATTTATTAACTGTTATGAGATATTTATTAGCTTAGTTAAAAACATGACAAAATATGATGATGAAAAATCAGTTTATAATTAATAGTAGGAAGTAAATTCAAGGGGGCTTATAAGAAACATAAACACACAAAACAACAAAATAAGCAGTAGTAGCAGCAGTAGGTGGGACACATAGGGGGGGCAGGTAGGAGGGGGGGCAGGTAGGGGGGCAGGTAGTGGGGCAAGTAGGGGGGCAGGTAGGAGGGCAAGTAGGGGGCAGGTAGGGGGGCAAGTAGGGGGGCAGGTAGGAGGGCAGGTAGGGGGGCAGGTAGGGGGCAGGTAGGGGGGCAGGTAGGAGGGCAGGTAGGGGGGCAAGTAGGGGGGCAGGTAGGAGGGCAGGTAGGGGGGCAGGTAGGGGGGCAGGTAGGGGGGCAAGTAGGGGGGCAGGTAGGAGGGCAGGTAGGGGGGCAAGTAGGGGGGCAGGTAGGAGGGCAGGTAGGGGGGCAAGTAGGGGGGCAGGTATGAGGGCAGGTAGGAGGGCAGGTAGGGGGGCAGGTAGGGGGGCAAGTAGGGGGGCAGGTAGGAGGGCAGGTAGGGGGGCAGGTAGGGGGGCAAGTAGGGGGGCAAGTAGGGGGGCAGGTAGGAGGGCAGGTAGGGGGGCAGGTAGGGGGGCAAGTAGGGGGGCAAGCCTACAGCAGCTACCACCATCAGTACCTTGACATTTAGCATTTTTCCATTTCTTATTTTTCCATTCGACATTTTAGTCATTTCAGAGTTACAACGAGTGCAACAGTTGAATGAACTTCCCAGATCACCAACACCAACAGCGAGGAGGTCAAAGGTCAGAACCGAGACAGGTGGAGACGAGGTTCAGTTGAGCAGCGTCTTACTGTAGTTCACATCTCAGACCTGCAGACTTTTCTCATGTGAGTTTGTCTCTTTTGTTCCGGTCTTGTGATGAAGTGACACAGAGTCATATTTAGCCTCCTGCTGTCCCATAGTATGTCAGGGTGATTTGATCCAGAGGCCCCGCCCCCCCAAGCTGAAATGAAACGCATGTCCTTGAGTCAGAGCCACAGCACATTGACAACACATGTACCAAATACAGTTACTCCTGTAACTACATGTATGTGCAATAGAAATGGACGAGGGCAAAGAAATGAGAGTGAGGTGGAAAAAAGTTCAATTAAATCAGGAGGTCTGCTAAAGCTGAGGTCACTTCCTGTTTCACAGCGTCGCTTCATCTGGGCTTCAGTTAAAAAACAAACTAAAACAAAGAACTAACAGCAGCCCAGTCAGCGCTAACACGCTAATAGAGCTAACACGAGGCGATGGCTGTATGCCTGCTGTGTGTGTGTGTGTGTGTGTGTGTGTGTGTGTGTGTGTGTGCGTGTGTGCGTGCGTGCGTGCGTGCGTGCGTGCGTGTGTGTGTGTGAGTGTGTGTGGCTTTGAGTCTGTGACATCCTGCACAGATTCTGCTCATGGCTGATACACACACACTCACTCCTGACTTAGGCTCACAGCAAAAACAATGGGGGTTGGCAGTGTGTGTGTGTGTGTGTGTGTGTGTGTGTGTGTGTGTGTGTGTATGTGTATGTGTGTGTGTGTGTGTGTGTGTGTGTGTGTGTGTTGCTCGGAGGGTTGTGATGTCACAGGATCATAATATAATAATAGTAATAACCATAATGATGATAATAATCATAATATAATGATGCATCCATGACACAGTGGATGCCAAAGTGCTACTAGAAGAAGACTTCAGTTATAAGTGAGTATTAATAATCAGATCACAAAAATGAGAGAAAAAACAAGAATTTAACCTGAAAAGAAGAAAACAGTTTTAAGACTTCAAATAAATGCAGAAGAAAGTTTCCATTTGATTTAAAATATCTAATATCCATAAGTGTCATTCTGGTCTTGATATAGGTAAAGAGTGTGAATGTTATCGTTGAAATGAAATGAAAAGTGTCTTTTTAGATACTTTTCCATTTAATAAAGACTTTAATTTATTACATCATTTTTATTTTCATGTACGTATTTATCAAAATCAAATTACTTTTACTTCCTCTTTCTTCATGGCATCAGGAGGCGTAGAGAAAAACTCCCACCAATAATGTTTTTAGATTTTTTGAAAAACCCGCCCCTTTGTCACTCCCATCCAATAAGACTGTCTTTCTGTCTTTCTAACTGATATCCCATTGGTCTACACCTTTGAATGGTCCCTGATACTGGATGCTAAGCTAGCTTATGGCTAGCTGGTCTATTTCATCCTGTCTATCTCTCTGTTTCATCCTGTCTATCTCTCTATTTCATCCTGTCTATCTCTTTGTTTCATCCTGTCTATCTCTCTCTGTTTCATCCTGTCTATCTCTCTATTTCATCCTGTCTATCTCTCTATTTCATCCTGTCTATCTCTCTGTTTCATCCTGTCTATCTCTCTATTTCATCCTGTCTATCTCTTTGTTTCATCCTGTCTATCTCTCTCTGTTTCATCCTGTCTATCTCTCTATTTCATCCTGTCTATCTCTCTCTGTTTCATCCTGTCTATCTCTCTGTTTCATCCTGTCTATCTCTCTTTTATCCTGTCTATCTCTCTGTTTCATCCTGTCTATCTCTCTCTGTTTCATCCTGTCTTTCTCTGTTTCATCCTGTCTATCTCTCTCTATTTCATCCTGTCTATCTCTCTCTATTTCATCCTGTCTTCCTGTCTTTCTCTCTATTTCATCCTGTCTTTCTCTCTGTTTCATCCTGTCTATCTCTCTCTGTTTCATCCTGTCTATCTCTCTGTCTCTCTCGCTCCTCTCCTTGTTGGCAGTGATGAATGGTCTTCAGCTGTTGCTGGTGAGGGGGGTCGTTGAGGGGTCATCGGGGGGTCAGTGGGGGGTCAGTGGGGGTCGTGGTGGGGTCGTCGGGGTTATGCTAGCTGTCGTCCCTCAGGACCAGAATAAGCTCAGGGCTCACACCAAGAAAAAACATTAGCTTTTATGGATTGACATTACTGAGCCAGGAGGTAACATGCTACCGGCTGCCATGTTGGACACACACCACCTCATGTTTCTCACTTTGCCATCTTAAAGGATTATTTCTATCGTTTTACCATCAATAAATCATTACACATTAAAACAGAGGTAGGGAAGTGAAGCCCTCCTGCATTAAAGTTTCCCTCACGCAACAATAACAACACTGCAGAAATTCTCACATTTTGTTGGTTGGTGTTCACCCAACACGAGGACGACTTCAAACTATGTCAACTTAGAAACTCTAATGAATCAGTGTGATTCCCATGACCTGCCTCTACTCTGCTGGATTGCTTTACAGCACAAAACAGGAAACATTTTACTTTGCAAGTAATACACAATTTATTCATCTCTTATCCTTTTGCACTTCAAAATAAAAGCCAGGAAGCAACAGGGTTTATGGGAAATGTGGTCTTAATTTTAAGAAACTAAATGTTCCATGTAGGATTTGTTGGACACTTTCTCTTCAAATCATCTTAGAGCATCACCTGTGTGTGTACATATTTCTAGCTTGGTTCCTTGAACTCCTCACCCTGCCAGTGTTAGTGTCTTGCTCTACCCACTCTTTCCAAACATGCTACATTATCTGTTTTTGGAGAGAAAATGACTTGCTAGTATTTTGAGTAACGGTAGAAATGATTCCTCCTGCCAGCTGATGACTGCAGTAACATTCAGTGATGTTTGTGTTCCTCATGTCAGAGTAGCAGTTTGATTTTGGTTTGAATCCCAGCATGAATGAAAGTTGTTCCAAAATAAAACACCCTTTATATGATTAGAGAATATATACTGAATATATACTGAATATACTGGATATATACTGAATATACTGAATATATACTGAATATATACTGAATATACTGGATATATACTGAATATACTGAATATATACTGAATATACTGGATATATACTGAATATACTGAATATATACTGAATATACTGAATATATTCTGAATATATACTGAATATACTGAATATATACTGAATATATACTAAATATACTGAATATATACTGAATATACTGAATATATATTGAATATATACTGAATATACTGAATATATTCTGAATATATACTGAATATATACTAAATATACTGAATATATACTGACTATACTGGATATATACTGAATATACTGAATATATACTGAATATACTGAATATATATTGAATATATACTGAATATACTGAATATATACTGAATATATAATGAATATATACTGAATATACTGAATATATACTGAATATACTGAATATATACTGAATGTATACTGAATATGTACTGACTATACTGAATATATACTGAATATGTACTGAATATATATTGAATATACTGAATATGTACTGAATATACTGAATATATACTGAATATACTGAATATATACTGAATATATACTGAATATATACTGAATATACTGAATATATACTGAATATACTGAATATACTGAATATATACTGAATATAC
>JAXDDW010000225.1:290000-292500 GCA_034670385.1 Hoplostethus mediterraneus | reverse complement strand
AAATATTTTTATTTTAGGTATTTTATATGGTCTATTGGTGAAATAGCATTAATCACTATGGGGGATAACTTTAATTCAGCAGAAGCAGGGATATATAGACCAGAGGGGGGAAATCCCCCCCATCCCCCCGGCAAATCGCACCATATATTATGGAGATAACTATTATTTTGATAGTTGGTATGTTCTGGGTCGGGCCATGAGTGGTGAGTGTTGGGTTGTGCCCAGGAAAGGACTGCCAAGTCTCCATGGTGGTTGTATGACCGTTGATCCATGAGATCATACTTGCTGGTTATCTATAGCGGTCATATTAGCTGCTTAGCTTTAGCATTAGCTGGTTATCTATAGCGGTCATATTAGCTGGTTAGCTTTAGCATTAGCTGGTTATCTATAGCGGTCATATCAGCTGCTTAGCTTTAGCATTAGCTGGTTATCTATAGCGGTCATATTAGCTGGTTAGCTTTAGCATTAGCTGGTTATCTATAGCGGTCATATTAGCTGGTTAGCTTTAGCATTAGCTGGTTATCTATAGCGGTCATATTAGCTGCTTAGCTTTAGCATTAGCTGGTTATCTATAGCGGTCATATTAGCTGCTTAGCTTTAGCATTAGCTGGTTATCTATAGCGGTCATATTAGCTGCTTAGCTTTAGCAACATTCAGTTTCTTGTTCATATTTTATTTTTTGCGACATTTCAAAAGTTCACTTAACATTTGCTTGACAATTGGATGGAAATACAACTAGTCTCTCTCTCTCTCTCTCTCTCTCTCTCTCTCTCTCTCTGTCTCTCTCTCTCTCTCTCTGTCTCTCTCTCTCTCTCTCTCTCTCTCTCTGTCTCTCTCTGTCTCTCTCTCTCTCTCTCTCTCTCTCTCTCTCTCTGTCTCTCTCTGTCTCTCTCTCTCTCTCTCTGTCTCTCTCTCTCTCTCTCTCTCTGTCTCTCTCTCTCTCTCTCTCTCTCTCTCTCTGTCTCTCTCTCTCTCTCTCTGTCTCTCTCTCTCTGTCTCTCTCTCTCTCTGTCTCTCTCTCTCTGTCTCTCTCTGTCTCTCTTCCTGTCCTTCTCCTTCTCTCTCTCTCTCTCTCTAACCCCCTCCCTCTCTCTCTCTCTTCCTCCCCCTCCCTCTCCCTCCCTCCCTGTCTCTCCCCCTCTCTCCCTCCCTCTCTCTGGTTGTATCCGTCGGAGGGCTTTTCCACCAGGAATAGACCTTGACGGTGCTTCTATCACGACCACATCAACAGACACCATGCCAGGAAACACACAACACACAACTCATAACACACAACACACAACTCACAACACACAACACACAACACACAACACACAACACAACACACAACTCACAACACACAACTCACAACACACAACTCACAACACACAACACACAACTCACAACTCACAACACACAACACACAACACACAACTCACAACTCACAACACACAACTCACAACACACAACACACAACTCACAACACACAACACACAACTCACAACTCACAACACACAACACACAACACACAACTCACAACACACAACACACAACACACAACACACAACTCACAACTCACAACACACAACACACAACTCACAACACACAACACACAACACACAACACACAACTCACAACACACAACACACACAACACACAACTCACAACACACAACACACAACTCACAACTCACAACACACAACACACAACTCATAACACACAACACACAACTCACAACACACAACACACAACTCAACACACAACACACAACTCACAACACACAACACACAACACACAACACACAACTCACAACACACAACACACAACACACAACACACAACTCACAACACACAACTCACAACTCACAACACACAACACACAACACACAACTCACAACACACAACACACAACTCACAACTCACAACACACAACACACAACACACAACTCACAACACACAACACACAACACACAACTCACAACACACAACACACAACTCACAACACACAACTCACAACACACAACACACAACACACAACTCACAACACACAACTCACAACACACAACTCACAACACACAACACACAACACACAACACACAACACACAACTCACAACACACAACACACAACACACAACACACAACTCACAACACACAACTCACAACTCACAACCGCAACACACAACACACAACTCACAACTCACAACACACAACACACAACTCACAACACACAACTCACAACACACAACTCACAACACACAACACACAACTCACAACACACAACTCACAACACACAACACACAACACACAACTCACAACTCACAACACACAACACACAACACACAACTCACAACTCACAACACACAACACACAACACACAACTCACAACACACAACTCACAACACACAACTCACAACACACAACTCACAACTCACAACACACAACACACAACACACAACTCACAACACACAACACACAACTCACAACACACAACTCACAACACACAACACACAACTCACAACAC
>JAXDDW010000225.1:272500-280000 GCA_034670385.1 Hoplostethus mediterraneus | reverse complement strand
AGTACCTGAAACATACCCTGAAAGTTTCATTTATATCGACCACTAGGGGGCGCTAGAAATGCAGAAAATGGGCTAGGCATAACACAAATCAGACTATAAATCAGACATTTTTTTCCCAATAATTACAAAACTTGCAGGATATGTTTGATAACAATGTTGAACCACGTGTGTAAAACTATTTTGAAATCGCTCAATAGGGGGCGCCACCAGTTCCAAACATGTGCATGGACCTGGTGCAAATTTGGCCATAAGTCAATGACAGTTTGTCCAAACATCACCAAACTTTGTTGACATTTTTTTAAGCTGTTGAAACATGTCCCCAAAATGTTTTCAAAATTGACCGATGGGGGTGATGGCGTTGTCGAACAAGGGCGTGGGCTTGGCGCAAATTGTGCCATAAATGAATGAGTTTGTCCAAACATCACAAAACATGGTAGATATTCATGTTGAACTAAGTTTGTAAAATTAATTTTTAAATGGCCAATAGGGGGCGCCACAGTAGAGTTGTTTTCTGGGGCTTTTATGTTTAAACTGAACTTTGTTGTTTGAGAATGGAAGCCTCTGTCCTAGTGGCCTTGCTTACTTAAACATAAAGTTAACTGCATATATTTGTTTGTGGAATATCTCTTCTTCTGTCACTCTGCAGCAGTTTGCAGTAACAAAGTCGTTTGAACCCACGAATGTTTCGCCTTAGGAGGAGATGTAAAAAATTCAAAATGGTGGAAAATCTAGTCAGGCAGACGTTAGTGGTTCTTGAGGCTTTTTTGTAGAGCACATTGACCTGGACTTTTGTGTCAAATTTCAAGTCAATCAGAGTCACGGTGTGAGGGGCGTGGCCTTTCCAAAAATGTGTTTTGGTCCTTAATTACAGCGCCACCATCTGGCCGATTGGGCTCATGTTTCTTGGGAAGCATTTGCACATCATTTCCAGTTATTGGGCCAACAAGTTTCATGGTTTTAGCTCACTCCAGCTCACGGGAATTTGCGCCGCGGCATAAGACAACAAATAATAGGTGGAAAACAACAACAGGGTTCTACCCCTTCAGGGTTTGAACCCTAAATAATAATGAAGAGATGCATGAAAGCAAGTCAGTCAAAGGTTGCCAGGAGTTATTTGTTTGATTTCTGATATATTTAATTTGTTTGATTTCTGATATATTTAATTTGTTTGATTTCTGATATATTTTATTTGTTTGATGTCTGATATATTTTGAAACCTGATCCAGGACCTGGGCAATGTGGAGCTCCTCAGGGCGCGGGCGGACCTGGAGGCAGGGAAGCAGCTGCCCCGCATCTTCGGGGACGTCCCGCCCCCTCTGGTGGGCGTCCCCCTGGAGGACATCGACCCCTACTACTTCAGAGACCACAGGGTAGGCCACCGCCTGGGTGTGTGTGTTGCAGTCTCTCTCTCCTTTTCCTCCACCTCCCTTTATCGCTCTCTTTTCACTCTCTCTCTCTCTCCCCTCTCTCTCTCTCTCTCTCTCTCTCTCTCTCTCTCTCTCTCTCTCTCTCTCTCTCTCTCCTTAGCTCAGGTGTGTGTTTCCCTCCTTGGGGCTTTAGGTGGACAGAGATGTTAGTCAGAGCGTACAGGGAGAACATGAACACACACACACACACACACACACACACACACAGTATCCAGGGAGTGTGTGTGTTCTGTTTAAAGAACAGTGTGTTCACATCCATGTTCTAGTAAACCGACTCCATCTTCTGTGTCCAACGAAGGAAACAGCACTGACTGTTGTTGGTGGTTTAAGGGTCAAAGGTCATGGCCAGGGTTTCCGTTCATATCAGACCAAATGACACGACAATAAACCATCTGCTGTCACTCATTTCTTCTTTCCACTGTTCCCACAGTAACTACTCTAACAGTAACTAACAGTAACTATTCTAACAGTAACTAACAGTAACTACTCTAACAGTAACTAACAGTAACTACTCTAACAGTAACTAACAGTAACTATTCTAACAGTAACAGCAACTACTCTAACAGTAACTAACAGTAACTACTCTAACAGTAACTAACAGTAACTACTCTAACAGTAACTAACAGTAACTATTCTAACAGTAACTATTCCAACAGTAACTACTCTAACAGTAACTACTCTAACAGTAACTACTCTAACAGTAACTAACAGTAACTACTCTAACAGTAACTAACAGTAACTACTCTAACAGTAACTAACAGTAACTACTCTAACAGTAACTACTCTAACAGTAACTAACAGTAACTACTCTAACAGTAACTAACAGTAACTACTCTAACAGTAACTACTCTAACAGTAACTAACAGTAACTACTCTAACAGTAACTAACAGTAACTACTCTAACAGTAACTAACAGTAACTACTCTAACAGTAACTAACAGTAACTATTCCAACAGTAACTATTCCAACAGTAACTACTCTAACAGTAACTATTAGTAACTATTTTAACATAACTGTTCCCACTGTCAGATGAGGAGAAGGTTCAGGGAGGACGAGGTGTTGTTGGCGCTCCCCCAACATGGCGGCGCGTCCCTGATGACCACTGGCAGCCAATCGGCTGCCACAGCCTCTGTGATGTCACTACCAGATATAGAATAGAATAGAATAGAATAGAATAGAGTAAAACACAATCACTCTCTCGTCATTTATCACACCAGAATGACTCCAGGATCCAGAACTAAATAGTTGAACACAAGAGAGTTGAAAAGTAAAGACGTGAACTGAACACAACAAACCTGAACAGAGTTGAACAGAGTTGATTGAAAAGAGTTGAACAGAGTTGACCTGAGCAGAGTTGGAAAGAGTTGAACAGAGTTGAACAGAGTTGAAAAGAGTTGAACAGAGTTGAACAGAGTTGAACAGAGTTGAAAAGAGTTGAACAGAGTTGAACAGAGTTGAAAAGAGTTGAACAGAGTTGAACAGAATTGATCTGAACAGAGTTGAAAAGAGTTGAACAGAGTTGAACAGAGTTGAACAGAGTTGAACAGTGTTGAAAAGAGTTGAACAGAGTTGAACAGAGTTGACCTGAACAGAGTTGGAAAGAGTTGAACAGAGTTGAACAGAGTTGAAACGAGTTGAACAGAGTTGAACAGAGTTGAACAGCGTTGAAAAGAGTTGAACAGAGTTGACCTGAACAGAGTTGGAAAGAGTTGAACAGAGTTGAAAAGAGTTGAACAGAGTTGATTGAAAAGAGTTGAACAGAGTTGGCCTGAACAGAGTTGAACAGAGTTGAACAGAGTTGACCTGAACAGAGTTGGAAAGAGTTGAACAGAGTTGAAAGGAGTTGAACAGAGTTGAACAGAGTAGACCTGAACACAGTTGAAAAGAGTTGAACAGAGTTGAAAAGAACAGTAGAAAGGAATCTATTGCGTCTAGTGTTGTGCTCCCATGTGGGGAATCCCTTGGCAACAAGCTGTTCTATCTGTGGAAGGGATGGACTTTAAAAGGCCAAGAGTCTGGATGATTCAGATCTGTGTGTGTGTGTGTGTGTGTGTGTGTGTGTGTGTGTGTGTGTGGGAGGTGTCACTGCATGTTTATGGCCTCGTTCTTTAACCACGATGGATTTCATCTCTTGTTCATCTCTCTTTCTGTGTCCTCTCTCTGTCTTTTGTCTCTCTCTCTCTCTCTCTTTCTTTCCTCCCCCTTTCTCTCCCTCCCTTCCGTACCTTCCCCTTGTCCCTTTTCTCTTCCCGTCCTCTCTCTCTCTCCTCACTATTCCTCTCTCTTTCTTTCTCCCTCCCTCCATCCTTTTCTTCTCTGTTACAGTTTCTTTTATCTCTACTTTTACTTCTATCACTTCTATCATATAAAATAAAATAAAAGTGTTTATTCTTCTTAAGTCTCCTTCATCTCTCTCTCTCTCTACTGTTCTCTCTTCACTATAATAAAGTATTGATCTGTTTCTTTCTCTCTCCAGACCTTCATAGTTGTCAACAAAGGGAAGGCTATCTTCCGTTTCAGTGCCACGTCAGCCCTCTACATCTTCAGCCCCTTCCACCTGGTCAGACGGATCTCCATCAGGATCCTGGTCCACTCATATCCTTACACTGCTGCTTCCTCTGCTCCCCCCTCACACAGGGAGGTCACAGGTCACAGGTCAGAGGTCAGGCCACGCTGACTCAGGCCTTGCTGTTCATTCCTTCACTTCTTCAGCGATTCGACTGCAGCTTGATCCTGCCGCACGGGAGGCATTGTGGGTAGGAGAGACATCGTACAAAACACTGATTTACCAATCAGGAGTCAAATAACTAGTCTGCAGTCAGCTCAGCCAATCAGAATCCCGGCTAAGCTGGCTTGGTCCAAGATGTGCCGCAGTGCATTATGGGACACTTGATTTTGACTCATTAGATAATTGAATTGAGACACCAAAACCCCTGATTGGATAAAATAAAATAAATACTACTGATGAGTTAACTTGACGCTCAGATGTCCAATAGAATTCAATTGGGATTCATGGCTGAATTGTATGATTTTATGTGAATATGAGAAGCTGAAATATGTTTGTGGGGCGCTCTGTTTGTGTGTGTGTGTGTATGTGTGTGTGTGTGTGTGTGTGTGTGTGTGTGTGTGTGTGTGTGTGTATGTATGTGTGTGTGTGTGCCATTGTACACTATTGCCTTATACAGTGATGTGTGTGTGACAGAGAGAGATTGAGTATTTGTGTATGTTGGATGTGGAATGTCTGTGCATGTTTGTGTGTATGTGTATATCCATCACTTAGTTTGGTGTGTGTGTGTGTGTGTGTGTGTGTGTGTGTGTCCATATTCCCCCTATGTTCAGACTGTAACTATGATGTAAAACTAAGACGGCAGTATTATCTAACTGCCTCCCCAAATGTTGAAACCACTTCCAGGCGTTTGTTTTCCATCATGTCTGCTCTGTTGAACTCGTCACAGCAGCGATCCTGTCGTCTCTCTCAACCTCCTCTGCTGACCCTTTTAGGAAAACATGTCTTGTTTTAGAGGAGTACACCACGTTTTGCACTATGTTGAGTGATAGTAGCTTAGTGTGTGCTAAACATATAGTATACATTGAGTGATATCTACTATCACTCAACATAGTGTATGCTAAAGTGTTAGCATGGAGCCTACTGTCACTCAACATAGTGTATGCTAAAGTGTTAGCATGGAGCCTACTGTCACTCAACATAGTGTATGCTAAAGTGTGAGCATGGAGCCTAATATCACTCAACATAGTATATGCTAAAGTGTTAGCATAGAGCCTATGGTCACTCAACATAGTGTATGCTAAAGTGTTAGCATGGAGCCTACGATCACTCAACATAGTGTATGCTAAAGTATTAGCATGGAGCCTACGGTCACTCAACATAGTGTATGCTAAAGTGTTTGCATGGAGCCTACGGTCACTCAACATAGTGTACGCTAAAGTGATAGCATGGAGCCTACGGTCACTCAACATAGTGTACGCTAAAGTGTTAGCATGGAGCCTACGGCCACTCAACATAGTGTATGCTAAAGTGTTAGCATGTAGCCTACGGTCACTCAACATTGTGTATGCTAGTGTTATCATGGAGCCTACGGTCACTCAACATAGTGTATGCTAAAGTGTTAGCATGGAGCCTACTGTCACTCAACATAGTGTATGCTAAAGTGTTAGCATGTAGCCTACGGTCACTCAACATAGTGTATGCTAGTGTTATCATGGAGCCTACGGTCACTCAACATAGTGTATGCTAAAGTGTTAGCATGTAGCCTACGGTCACTCAACATAGTGTATGCTAAAGTGTTAGCATGGAGCCTACTGTCACTCAACATAGTGTATGCTAATGTTAGCATGGAGAGTTTGGATTTCGGTAAATGGACCAATGGGACGATCTAAAATAGACGTGGTGTTTTCCTTTATCGGCGGGAGGAGATTATAACCATTACAATGTTCATATTAAATTAAAGAATATATACTTTTAAAATATTGTAACACCATAAAACAAAACCGTGACAACGCCATCGTCAGGGATTCACTTTCATTCCCAAATCCTTCTGAAAAACAGATCCTGAAGCTGGAGGGTTGCCAGGCACACTTAAAGGAATGACACTGTATATATCAATCATAAATCATTTGCCCTGTGTGTGTGTGTGTGCGTGCGCGTGTGTGTGCGCGCGCGTGTGTGTGTGTGTGTGTGTGTGTGTGTGTGGGAATCAGAGGACTCATCCAGTTGGTCGTATTTCTGAGCCAGATATCATCCTCAGCTGTCTGCCTCGCCGTAAACATGACTTAAATAAATATTACCCAGCCTTCATCAAGGTGGTCCCTGCCCGCCCACACACACACACACACACACACACACACACACACACACACTAATTCCAGTAACTTTCAGTACAACAGAGGTCGTCCCCTGACCCCTGACCCCTGTGCTGTTGTGCTGTTGGATGGAGGAGGTGAAATGTCATCGTGGTTAGAAACGTTTTTAACCACAAGAGGCTGTTTTGACTTCATGGAGCTTTCAAAATATTCCATGACTTTTCCCCGACCGACGTTCAGCACAATGCTGCTAGCTAGCGGTGTTGTAACGAACTGGAGCGTTATGAGAGGCTATGAACATGAATTACCTGTTCAAAACTTTGAGGCTGCAGAGCGCTACGGAGAACCAATCAGAGCCTCTGGCCACGCCCACAACCAGTGGTACTGAGGTGAACATCGGCCAGCGCATCTCTGGTTGGAGAAAATGAAGACTGGTTGACCTCTGCCTGTCTCACTGCCTGTCTCACTGCCTGGTAGGTGTGATCATATTCCTCCAGCTCCTGTCCTTTCTGCCTGGCTGGTCCTCGTCATGTTGAGGTTGATGTGACAGGACGTCCGCTGTCTGAGGACCAAGTGCCTTATTTTGACATTCGCAACCATGGCTCTGCAGGGGGTGGTGTGTGTGTGTGTGTGTGTGTTGGTTAATTGTTAGGTGAGTTTGATGTTTGCTCTGTAGACTGAATTAAATCAGTTTGGACCAGAATGTAAGTTCAGACTGTCTAATCAACAACACAATGCACGTCTTTATGATTTCTTTAAAAGTTCAAGACCTTAAATTAGTTTTAATTATATTTTATATAAGATATCTTAAAATGTCTCCATTTGAACCATTTGAATTCAGAGTCTATTCTATTCCAACTGGCATTATGAACGTCTTTAAAAGTGAATTATCTCCATTCAAGGAAGCTCTTAAAATCTCTTTCATTGAATTGTCTTAATTCAAGCATTTGGATTGATCTTGATTTTGTTCTAACTGGTTTTGAAAGGTATTAAAAAGCGTATTATCTCAATTTAAGAGCTTAAATTGGTGTTCAACTTTATTAAGAAGAATCTACTAAACTCTTAAATTGGATCATAATTCAAGGCCTCAGCTGGAGCTTAAATTTGAGTCCAGCCGGCATCAAAAAGGCCTTGAAACGTTGAGTGAGTCCAGCGCTCCAGTCCTAGACTATGATTCAAGTCGACCGTCCTGCTGATGACACGCTGGAACGCCTCGGGCTGCAGACGCCACGTCAACATGACAGATATTACT
>JAXDDW010000225.1:240000-270000 GCA_034670385.1 Hoplostethus mediterraneus | reverse complement strand
AGTGTTGTTGTTGTTGTGTTGTTGTTGTGTTAGCATTGTGTTTACATTAGCATTGTACAGTGTTTCAAAGTAAAAACGGTTAATTTCTCGCTGTCTGATTTGTGTGAAATGAATAACAGTGAATAACAGTGAATAACAGTGAATAACAGTGAATGACAGTGAATGACACCACAGCTGTGTTGCATATCCCCTCTGCTATTCTTTCAAAATAAAAGCACTCTGGAGGAGCGAGAACGACACATTGATGCCTACTGAGTTGAATTTGAGGGTAAGAGAAACAGTGAGAGGAAGAGAGAGAGAGAGAGAGAGAATGAATGAAGGAAGCTGTCATCGTTTTGCTGCCCAATAAGTAGAGCTAACTAACACGTCCAGGGTTGCGGGTTTGATTCCCTATGGGGCCACGCATGCTGAAAATGTATGGACTTGTGGTATTATAAGTTTATGCGATAATATATTACTTCATCTGTAGCAACTCTTTCTGTAATTGAGACAAGTAAGGAGGGAGAGAGGAGGACAAGGGAGAAAGAGGAGGTAGAGAGACGGAGAGAGAAGAGGGCGGAGGGTGTGGGAAGTATAATAACATTATCAGTACGGTGGCCTGGGAGGTCCATAACAGCAGAGCTATCATTATGGTGTAATTAGCTCTCGGCTCTGCCGCGGCGGCGGGGGGACATTTGCTTTGTTTGTCAATCCGCCAGCGTATTATCACGCCGCCCGCCGCCGTGCACCAGCGCCACATGCACAACATCATTACAGCCGGCACTCAATCAACAATTACCCCGACGTTAAAATAACTTTCACCTCGCGCTCGGGCCGCTTTCACAGAGGGAATATGTTCCTCCTGCCAAATTACAATAATTATGATTCATTTATAGCTTTGATTGACAGTCAAGCAAGGTTTCAGGAAATCTCTCCCACCTGTATTGTATGTAGCATAGCTGCCTTGTTGAGCATGGCAGGCGTCACCAAGGTAATATTTAACATGTACTGCTGGCTTTTGACAGTTTGGAAAGTTACTGTTCTCTAAATGATGATTACACAAGAGCGGGCACTTTCTTTCTCCCACCGGTGCTGTTAATGGCACATTCACTGGCTTCATTGAATGTGGCAGGCATTGGTGAAATGCACACGCTAACTCACACAGCCTTTCCATCCAATTCATCTTTCTTTAGCTCTAATGGGAAATTACTGTACGGTATTAAAACATGGCGTGAGACGTCGCACCAGCAGAAGCCTGTACACAAACTGGGAAAGGTTCAGCCGATACTCTGCAGAGCGTCTCGAGGGGAAAATCTGATCGGCAGCTTTACAGGAAACCAGCATCCCGGCGTCTGACCAGCTTAAGTAACTACATTTACTTTCAACTGCGTCCGTGTGATTGTCTTTCCTATGTGGTAAAACCCACCTGGCACCTGAACAGGCAAAAACACAACTGGCCTGGTCTGTCTGTCTGTCTGTCTGTCTGTCTGTCTGTCTGTCTGTCTGTCTGTCTGTCTGTCTGTCTGTCCGTCCGTCCGTCTGTCCTGTGCAGCTCTACAGTAGCTGGTATGTTGGTATGTTCCTTAACCTGAACACCTTATTCAGTTTATTCATCATGTGCACCATCCTGACCAACTGTTGCTTCATGGCCATGTCTGAACCGGCTTACTGGGCCAAATACCTCGAGTAAGTACTGCTTGTCTGTCTGTCTGTCTGTCTGCCTGTCTGTCTGTCTGTCTGTCTTTTGGTCTGTCAATGATTCAATGAGCCATTTGTGTGTATTGAGACTAGCATGGGTTCATCTCTGAGAGCAGGTTTCCCTTCACCTGCCTCCAGTTCCTTTCACATGATTACCTGTCTGTCTGATTTCCGTCTGTCTGACTCCTCCTGACTGCTGCTGTATCTCTAGTGGTTTAGTTATTGTGTATTATTATTTATTTATCCTTTATTTAACCAGGAAGTCCCACTGAGAATTAAAACCTCAACAGACGAATTAATTCTTTCATTTCATTCTTGCACTAAGCATCTGGCGAGACTGGCTCCTCAACGTTGAGGTCATTTTTCAACATAAAATCCCTTTTCCCATCTGAGTAGGGACAGGAAGCAGGAAGCCAGCATCCGTGACCTTTCTGCAACATATGGAAACATAGATAGGATGGAAGCATATATATATATATTATATATGAAGATGCACCAGGTACTACGGCTACGGTGGCTTGTCTCTCTGAGGTCAGACGATCTCACCCCGACCACCAAACGCCAAAGATGTGACGAACACCAGGATGCCAACACCAGGATCAAGTTGCTCACCAGGTTTCACTTTACTCAAATTTAGCTGGCAGAGAATCACCTGGAGCCAACATGGCTGCCTCTGAGGTGTCATCATCCTCCCTCCTCCTGACCTTTGACCTGCGTCTGTCTGGCCGGTCACAAGCCTGATTACATTAGTGAGTCGTTAATGTTCGGTGACCACCGAGCCTGTGATGCTGAAATGCTAACTGCTAGGCTATGCTAGCACATACGTACCTGTGTTATGGTCGCCTACAGTCTCACACTCACACACACACACTCACACACACACGCACATGCACACGCACACGCACACGCACACTCACACACTCACTCACACACACACACACACGCACTCACACACACACACACACGTCTTATGCATGAACCTGTGGTATATGACGTGTACCTTTTTTTCTCTTTTGATAAACTCACCAAGACATTATCAATATTGGAAAATCACTCTCTCTCTCTCTCTGTCTCTCTCTCTCTCTCTCTCTCTCTCCCTCTCTCTCTCTCTCTCTCTCTCTCTCTCCCGCCCTCTCTCTCTCTCTCTCTCTCTCTCTCCCTGCCAAGCCGTCCTTATAGATGTGCTGTTCAGTGATCAGTCATGTGGCGGTGTAGCGCTGAACCATGTCGTCGTGTCCCATATAGCGTATAGAGGCTGGAACAGTGACAGAGTGCAACCGGGCGGAATTGAGCGGCAGCCATATTGGCTCCATCACGCTTCTCTGTCTGGTGTGATGTGCAGGAGGACCACAAGGGAAACAAATCACGTTGTTCTGACATCCTCGATGGTTTTCTGATAGCAGTCACACCCTTGAGGCCGTTCTTTACTGCGGCTATTAGTCCAGCAGTGATGCAAGACAGGCCCGGGTCATGTGACGTCCCCGCCCCCCCCACCGCGGTCACCGACGCCGTGTGGCGGGAACGCTTTCTTCACAGTCGGGAAAGAAACATAAGAGAAAAAAACAAGTAACAAGATTGCGATCAGCGTGTTTGGACCAATCACAGCGCAGGACTAGAACCACGTGATGTGTTTTTAAAGCCACACAGTAAACACCTTGTTCTGAGCTGCAGTTATAGCGCCCCCTTTGGGCCAATTGATGACTAATGTTAAAATGCTGTTACGTGACACATACACCAGCAAACGGACGAAAGGGCGATAGGACGGCACAGCGCCCCCTCCTGGACTGCAGTTGCTGATCACCGGAGTCTGAGACATGTAGCGCCCCCCTGAGGCCACTTGGTGTAAATTAAAGTAGAACGGCGTCCATCAACTCGGTGATCTACCTGCGATATCAGTTTCTCTTGTTCCGTGTTTCACCTCCACAAAGTGTTTCTTCCTGGTCTCCGGGGTCTCCGGGGTCTCCGGGGTCTCCAGGGTCTCTGGGGCCTCCGGGGTCTCCGGGGTCTCCGGGGTCTCCGGGGTCTCCGGGGCCCGGCGGGACGCTCCATGACTTTCCCATGACTTTCCATAAGTCGGAGCACTTCACGACCTAAAGCTTCTGGTTCTACTGTATTCCTGGAAAGTGACCCATTTGTAAAATTCCCTGGCATTCCCTGACTTCCCCCGGAGAATTGATCAAATTCCCAGACTCTCCCTGACTGGAAAGCACCTCTGGAAATTCCATGATATTCCAGAAATATCATGGAATACCAGTGAGAACCAATAGAGACACGACTTTATTAACCACTGCTCTAGTACATGTGAGCTTTCTGTCTGTCTGTCTGTCTGTCTGCCTGTCTGTCTGTCTCTCTGCCTGTCTGTCTGTCTGTCTGTCTGTCTCTCTGTCTGTCTCTTTGCCTGTCTCTCTGTCTTTCTGTCTGTCTGTCTGTCTGTCTGTCTGTCTGTCTGTCTGTCGTCTCTTGTTTTATGTGTATTTGATCCTGCTTCTCTGTTCCACTCTTCCTCTCCTTTCCTTCACTTCCTTCTCTCTCTCTCTCTCTCCTCCTTTCCTCCATCCTGATCTCCCATTCCTCCTTCCCTCCCTTGCTTTCTTCCTTCCTTAATATGTCTCCCTTCCTCCCTCCTTACCTCCTCTCCCTCTCTTTCCTCTGATCTTTCCTGCCCTCTCTCCTCCTCTGCCTTCCTTCTTCAATCCCTCTCTCCTGCTCTCCTTTCCTCCCTTCCTCCCCTTCCTTCAATCCCTTCCTCGCCCTCCCTGTTTCCTCCCACCTCTCCTGCTCTCCTTCTCCAACACTCTCCCTGTCTCTCTCTCTCTGCCTGTCTCTCTGCCTGTCTGTCTCTCCACCAGGTATACCTTTACAGGGATCTATACGTTTGAGTCTCTGATAAAGATCCTGGCGAGGGGTTTCTGTCTGGGACCCTTCACCTTCCTCCGGGACCCCTGGAACTGGCTCGACTTCAGCGTCATAGTCATGGCGTGAGTAACACACACACACACACACACACACACACACACACACACACACACACACACACACACTGTGGGGGTGGGTGCTGCCTTGCCATGAAAGATGTCTCCCCGGGGGGCGTCCGTCATTCCACCGTGTGTTTGTCCGGTCCTTCATCTCTGAAACAGGGAAGAGGAGGAGCAGCTCGTTATGACATCACTGATGATGCTGCCATGTGACATCAGCTCCTGCTTTGAGAAGAAGGAGTCATGAATGTCATGAATGTTAGAGTAGAGTAGAGTGGTGCAGGAATGAGTCCTAAACCAGGAAGTGAGTTACCATGTTTCCACTTCCTGTTCCCTCGTCTTGAAGTCAACGGGTTTTCTGAATGTGTTTCTGGTTAGATGTCTGAAATAAGGTCTGTGGTGAACACGAGCTTACGAGGTTTTCACGTTTTGCTCTACTAGATAAAACACGTCAGTAAATACCACACTCTTGGATTTGAGCTTTTACGTGTCTTAAAAAAGGCGGTTGCTAACAAGTGGCTAAATGAGACTCCAGAGGTTGTCGGGGACATTGAACGCATCACGCCGAACACTCATCTACTCACTAGTCACTAGTGACTAGTCACTAGTCCTCCTTTACAGCCTCTAGTTGTGTTTCTACTCTTCCAAACTATTCCAACTCAAACTTTCCAACTTGTAGATTTATCAGTTTATAGTATTGTTAGTGGTGGTGATGTTGAAGTCATGTGACCGTGGTGTAGTTCGTTAGCCTAGCGTTAGCTTTTTACTTCTGGCGATTGCATTTACGCTTCAGAAATCATAAAGTGGTGTTAATTTGTTAATTTGTTCATTTGTGAAGATTATCTTGCTGAACAAAACGTGTAAATATCATAAACTTTTGTTTGCCACAGAGATTATTTTTTGCAATAATTAAAAATCCAATGGAAAAATCCCATTGGCTTTTTGTCGAGGGAACCAGGGCGATGCTTTATTTTATTATATTATTATTATATTATATTATTATATTATTATTTATTATTATAACTTTATTTCCACCTTCATTTCCTGAAAAAAAAAAGGATGAGGTTTTCATCAGGTCTGAAGCACAAAAGTCACTCAATTCTATTCAAAAAACTTTATTGGCAGAAATGGAAAAGAAACCAATATGGGTTTTCAGTTGCAAAGCAAATAGTCATTATGTTACATTTAGTTACATTTATGGTAGAAGTTCATGATAGAGACGGAAAAGTAAAAATACAACACAATGAATATCAACAGCAACAAAAGAGAAACTGGAAATTAGATGAATCTTTAATTCAAGCAAGAAAAAATGAAATGCCAGTGGTCTGGTTTCCATCCATCCACTCCTTTTCTGCTCGAAATAAAAAAAGAGCGTGAGCTGTCCACGTCGGTAATTGACTGATTGATTGAAAATCGTTACGGTTTGGTTTGGTTAGTGATCAGTCGGCGATCAATCAGAGCCGACGAATGGGAGGCGAGGAAAGCGGGGACGCGGCCGGAAGATAAACGACCAGAATGAACCGATGGGATCAATACTCGACCCCGAGCCTCGGCTCGCAGGCGACCGCACGTGGTAATGAAGCGGTGTCACCTCCAGCCCAGCGGCTCGGCTGAATGACATATCTTGATGAAAATGCCCTCAGATGGAGCGGCGATGAGATGGCGTTACATAATATGACCCTGCTGACCCGGAAGAAACCCGAGAGGAATTAAAGGGAAACTCCTTAAAACACTACAGACCTCTACTGGTCCAGCTGGTGGTCTGGTCTCTACTGGTCCAGCTGGTGGTCTGGTTGTTCTTCTTCCAGTCGTAGACGACCTGACGTCACCTTGAGATGTTTCCAGTTTGACATCAGAAAATGTTTCATGATCTAAAACATCAACGGTCACCATCAGGTTTTGGTGTCAACCAATCAGAATCAAGACCGACGATCAACAATCATACAGGAGATAGACCAGAATGCAATGCAGTAGCCAGGATAGACCAGAATGCAATGCAGTAGCCAGGATAGACCAGAATGCAATGCAGTAGCCCAGATAGACCAGAATGCAATGCAGTAGCCAGGATAGACCAGAATGCAATGCAGTAGCTAAGATAGACCAGAATGCAATGCAGTAGCCAGGATAGACCAGAATGCAATGCAGTAGCAAGATAGACCAGAATGCAATGCAGTAGTAAGATAGACCAGAATGCAATGCAGTAGCAAGATAGACCAGAATGCAATGCAGTAGTAAGATAGACCAGAATGCAATGCAGTAGTAAGATAGACCAGAATGCAATGCAGTAGTAAGATAGACCAGAATGCAATGCAGTAGTAAGATAGACCAGAATGCATTGCCTAGCTAGTTATATTTATGCGCCCACCTTTGATTGACAGCAACAAGTTCACGCCCACTTGGTTGAATGGCCCCTCCTCTCTCAACCACCCTCCTCCTCCCTTCCCTCCATATCATCCATCCTTGATCTCTCATTTTGCTTCACAAGTTAATTCCCGACACACACACACACACACACACACACACACACACACACACACACACTGTCAGTGTGTGTCCTTGAACTGAGGGCCTTCGTGCGGTCAGATGGATCTTTAGCAGGACAGGGACACATAAGTCACCTCACAGCACACACACACACACACACACACACACACTACATACATATTAAACACACACAGTAGACACAGGGAAACGCACAGCAGCTCACACACACACACACACACACACACACACACACACACACACACACACACACACACAGAGGAAGGAAAAAACACAGAATACAGAAACAGACAAAACAGGCTCATGGTCATACACGCATATAAAAAGTGCCATTATACTGCATGCACACACACACACACACACACACACACATACACACACATACACACACACATGCACACGCACACACACACACACACACACACACACACACACACACACACACACACCCTGCCCCTGACACATCAGCCCTCTGTGCCCAGGTTTTATTAAAACCAGAGTGATGGTCAGTAAATAGACACACCCCTTCACACACACACACACACACACACACACACACACACACACACACACACACACACACACACACACACACACACACACACTCAGTAAATGTCTGATTGATGCCATCCTCCCCTCCCACCAAGTCAGGATTACCATGGTAACAAGTCAACCCCCTAAGCTACCTAACTACACACACACACACACACACACTGCTGGTGTGATGTGTGTTCTAGTGATGTGCCGGTCTAATGACATGTTAATGGTGACATCACCAGGCTTAAAGGTTCTCTTGAGTTTCACCATCAATAAACCATCATTACTGTACAGTCATCAGTAGAACTCCACCACCACCAGCCTGTCAACCTCTACCAGCCTGTCAGCCTCTACCAGCCTGTCAACCTCTACCAGCCTGTCAGCCTCTACCAGCCTGTCAACCTCTACCAGCCTGTCAACCTCTACCAGCCTGTCAGCCTCTACTAGCCTGTCAGCCTCTACCAGCCTGTCAGCCTCTACTAGCCTGTCAGCCTCTACCAGCCTGTCAACCTCTACCAGCCTGTCAGCCTCTACCAGCCTGTCAACCTCTACCAGCCTGTCAACCTCTACCAGCCTGTCAACCTCTACCAGCCTGTCAACCTCTACCAGCCTGTCAGCCTCTACTAGCCTGTCAGCCTCTACCAGCCTGTCAACCTCTACTAGCCTGTCAGCCTCTACCAGCCTATCAGCCTCTACCAGCCTCTACCAGCCTCTACCAGCCTCTGTCAGCCTCTACCAGCCTGTCAGCCTCTACCAGCCTGTCAACCTCTACCAGCCTGTCAGCCTCTACTAGCCTCTACCAGCCTGTCAGCCTCTACCAGCCTGTCAGCCTCTACTAACCTGTCAGCCTCTACCAGCCTGTCAGCCTCTACTAGCCTCTACCAGCCTGTCAACCTCTACCAGCCTCTACCAGCCTCTACCAGCCTGTCAGCCTCTACCAGCCTGTCAACCTCTACCAGCCTGTCAGCCTCTACTAGCCTGTCAGCCTCTACCAGCCTGTCAGCCTCTACTAGCCTCTACCAGCCTGTCAACCTCTACCAGCCTCTACCAGCCTGTCAACCTCTACCAGCCTCTACCAGCCTCTACCAGCCTGTCAACCTCTACCAGCCTGTCAGCCTCTACCAGCCTCTACCAGCCTGTCAACCTCTACCAGCCTCTACTAGCCTGTCAGTCTCTACCAGCCTCTACCAGCCTGTCAGCCTCTACCAGCCTCTACCAGCCTGTCAGCCTCTACCAGCCTCTACTAGCCTGTCAGCCTCTACCAGCCTGTCAGCCTCTACTAGCCTGTCAGCCTCTACCAGCCTGTCAGCCTCTACCAGCCTGTCAGCCTCTACTAGCCTCTACCAGCCTGTCAGCCTCTACTAGCCTCTACCAGCCTCTACCAGCCTGTCAGCCTCTACCAGCCTGTCAACCTCTACCAGCCTGTCAGCCTCTACCAGCCTGTCAGCCTCTACTAGCCTGTCAACCTCTACTAGCCTGTCAGCCTCTACTAGCCTGTCAGCCTCTACCAGCCTGTCAGCCTCTACTAGCCTCTACCAGCCTGTCAGCCTCTACTAGCCTGTCAGCCTCTACTAGCCTCTACCAGCCTGTCAACCTCTACCAGCCTGTCAGCCTCTACTAGCCTCTACCAGCCTGTCAGCCTCTACCAGCCTGTCAGCCTCTACTAGCCTGTCAGCCTCTACCAGCCTGTCAGCCTCTACCAGCCTGTCAGCCTCTACTAGCCTCTACCAGCCTGTCAACCTCTACCAGCCTCTACCAGCCTGTCAACCTCTACCAGCCTGTCAGCCTCTACCAGCCTGTCAGCCTCTACCAGCCTGTCAATCTCTACCAGCCTGTCAGCCTCTACTAGCCTGTCAGCCTCTACCAGCCTGTCAGCCTCTACCAGCCTGTCAGCCTCTACTAGCCTCTACCAGCCTGTCAACCTCTACCAGCCTCTACCAGCCTCTACCAGCCTGTCAACCTCTACCAGCCTGTCAGCCTGTCAGCCTCTACCAGCCTCTACCAGCCTGTCAACCTCTACCAGCCTCTACCAGCCTGTCAGCCTCTACTAGCCTGTCAGCCTCTACCAGCCTCTACCAGCCTCTACTAGCCTGTCAGTCTCTACCAGCCTCTACCTGCCTGTCAGCCTCTACCAGCCTCTACCAGCCTGTCAGCCTCTACCAGCCTCTACCAGCCTGTCAGCCTCTACCAGCCTGTCAGCCTCTACTAGCCTGTCAGCCTCTACCAGCCTGTCAGCCTCTACTAGCCTCTACCAGCCTGTCAGCCTCTACTAGCCTCTACCAGCCTCTACCAGCCTGTCAGCCTCTACCAGCCTGTCAACCTCTACCAGCCTGTCAGCCTCTACCAGCCTGTCAGCCTCTACTAGCCTGTCAGCCTCTACCAGCCTGTCAGCCTCTACTAGCCTCTACCAGCCTCTACCAGCCTCTACCAGCCTGTCAGCCTCTACCAGCCTGTCAGCCTCTACTAGCCTGTCAGCCTCTACCAGCCTGTCAACCTCTACCAGCCTGTCAGCCTCTACCAGCCTGTCAGCCTCTACCAGGCTCTACTCTCATTCTACTTTGTGTCCACCAGGTCGATTTGGAGGGAAATCTGCTGGATTGCTTTACGGCACCAAACAGGAAGAGGTTCTGTTCTTCCAGCGCTAACGGAGATAAAGATAAAGAGTTTCTGGAGACGGCAGATGGAGGAAGGAGAGAAAGGAAGATGGAGAAATCACTTCAACATGTTGATCCTCTTCAGGAAAGACAAAGGCCGAATCTCAATTCTCATTTTCACCCCTACGGCTTCGGCTTGGCCCTCGGAACAGAGTCACAAGGGGTAGTGGTAGAAATCTCTCCCTAAGTATTGGGACAACCCTTCAAGACCCTGATACGTCATCGATGACGTTTACATCAACAGACGGGACGAGTTTGTCATCGGAGATTACTATGGCAACAATGGTTTTATCACAGTGACATTTGCCGTTCATCTGATGGAGACAGAAAAACATGGACGTTCGCGATTCGTTCACAACTTATACGTTTCACGCTACTAATCGATCAAACAAGTCATCCAATAAAAAAGACCACTGCTTCATTACCAGTCCACTTCATGACAGAATAGCGTTAGCGGTGCTCTGTAGTCTAGCAAGCCGTCCTAACGTTACCCTGCCAGTCTGCACTGATATTAGAGGAGCCGGAACAAGTGCAGCAACTTCGCTGATGGACTTTAGTTATATTTCATCATATACCATCAAAGGGGGAAATGCGACATGTAAATATGTCAACATGCAGAACTGTCATGCACAAATCAGCCTAAAACAATGTTGTAACGTAACTAACTAACCAAGTAGAGACATCGGCATATAAGCGATTTTTGGTTATGCTTGTTATAAAGAAACGGTCCATAATACATTGAAACGACATTAAACTAAGATAATACTACGGTTAGAATATTTTTAAAATCTTTATTAAAGAAGAAAATACTACATTTGTGATCACTTTGCTGGTAGTGTAGCGGTCCCCATGATCTTCCTGTTGATTCGCAGGGCATTCTGGGAGATTTCTCCTACCCCTCGGTTTATAGTGTGCCCCTGAAAAATCATGTAGTCCTCGACCTTCACCTACCCCTCCATCACAAGAGAATCACACACCCCTACCCCTTCATGTGAACGCGCAAAACAGAGGGGAAGGGCTAAGGGGTGAATTGGGATTCGGCCAAAGATGGCAGGGAGGGGCTGATGGGAAATGTAGTCTTAATGTTGAGAAACACTAGTAACAACACCACTGGTATAGAGGCTACCAGTGGTCTCCATGGTCTCGATTCATCTGACTAGTTCAGTAACGAGCTGCGCCACATTACGCCCGAACATCAAACCCACTTCAGCGTGGCTGCAACCAGGAAGTGAGCTGCAGGGAGGCGGAGTCTACATCCTGTTAGCTTTCATTCCGGAATGCGTCCATGTTGGTGAAAAAAACAAGCGTCCCATGTGTCACGTCCTTCAGAAACACCCAGAATCCCACAGTGCTACAGCTGATATGGACAAACACGGTCACATTACTTAACAAACTTAACTTACGTAACAAACCACAAAAAACTAGCAAGCTCCTTAATGTGTTTCTAACCAGCAACGACGTGATGACACCCGGAGGCACCACAACAACCCACAATCAACCAACCATCACATTACTATATCGCTCGGCTGTCGTTGGATCCATCTAACAGACATCTACCTGCATCTAAATGGCCTGTTCTGCACCCCCCACCCCCAACCACACACACACACACACACACACACACACACACACACTGCTGTAATTCAATCAGTCCGCCAGTCAGTGCTGGTGAAATATGAGCTGTAATGGAGGGCCATTAGCGGCTAGGGATCAGATGGCTTGATCTCACCGGGGCCCCAAAATGGCCGCCGTCGCCTGGCGCCATTCCGGCTCTCATCACCTCGTCTGATTCAATCTGACGGACGTTCAGGCCGGTCTGGATCCACCCTGGGATCCCATGAGTTCTTTAGCTCGTTGTAATCTGTTGGAAACGTGATTTTATGATCGATCTTTGTTTCAGGAGATGAAGTTATTTTGATTTATTTATTTTTTACAGGGTTTCTTATTTTTTATATATTGTAAAATTAGTGTTGACAGTATAATTGTTTCTCTTCTCTTCATGTATTTCTTTTCTCATAACTAACTTTATATAGAAAGGGTAACTATAAAAGACGCCATTCAAGATGATTAATTTTTACATTTGGTTTTCTCTGAATATTTTTGACACCTTTTTTTACTTCCAACTGTTAAAATTACAAAAATTATATTTTAGTCTTCAAAGGATATTTAATTTCTTTTTTTATTTTGTTTGCCATGTTTCTGTATTACAATATCAGAGTAGGGCTGCACAGATATTCAGTGTAATCGCAAATAGTCGTGTAGAAAATGCAAAGCTTTACTTTCACTTTGACAATTATTTAGGATTAATAATGTGATCAATAATCTATCTATCTATCTATCTATCTATCTATCTATCTATCTATCTATCTATCAATCACAATATATAGCAAATGATTGGGATCAACATTTAGCTACAATCTGGCAGCCCTAATCGTAGTATTGATACTATTGATAGTATTGATAGTATGTCAGTTAACATGAAATAAGTTGATTTATATTAGAAGTTTCATTTTCTGTGAATCTTATTTTAAGCTTTAACCTTTATTAACAACTTTTAAAATAACACATTTTACAAGTTTATTTTTCTTTGCATGTTTCTGTCTTACCAGAATATTTTTTTGATTTCCAGCTGTTAAAATTTCTACAGTGTTTATCGAGTATCTTATGTTTTTCTCCTGTTTTT
Organism: Hoplostethus mediterraneus; assembly: GCA_034670385.1. Lineage (NCBI taxonomy): Eukaryota > Metazoa > Chordata > Actinopteri > Trachichthyiformes > Trachichthyidae > Hoplostethus > Hoplostethus mediterraneus. Next base: position 256,972 of record JAXDDW010000225.1, on the reverse strand, counting down.
GTTTTTGTTTGTTTTCGACCGCCACCACACACACAACCATGGTGCTCTGCCCCCTACAGGCTGTTAACAGAGTTTATCAAAGTAGGGAACCTGCAGGCGCTGAGAACCTTTAGAGTGCTGAGAGCCCTGAAAACTATCTCAGTCATCCCAGGTAAGGCCTCGCCAGCAGGGGGCGATGTGGGGGGAGGGAATTTAAAAACCAAAACTCATCGTAACGTTGTCGTGAACGTTCCCTTTTGTCCCGTCAAAGCTCTGCCGTGTCTTGTAGTATCAGCCCCCGCCCACTTCCTACTTTCCGCCCAATCACGGGTCACGGCTGCGGCCACCCGACGCCTCAAACCTCCACCGTTGCCGTTCGACCTGGGCTGTCTCCGTTGTATCGCTCTCTCTTCCTCTGTGGGCTCGGTGTCGTTCAGTGTGGTCATACCTTCTGTGTGTGTTTGTTTTGTGCTTCTCTGTCTCCCGGCTTGTTGCAGATATGTGACTGAGTTTGTGGACCTGGGTAATGTGTCAGCCTTAAGGACGTTCAGGGTGCTGCGAGCGCTCAAAACCATCTCGGTCATCCCAGGTGAGGAAGTGAATGCAGGAGAGTGAATATCAAACGCACCCCTCCCGCCTGAAACTTCTGGAAGAACTAAAACAGTGGCTTTGCTTGAAAACACACTGCACACTACCTACTCAATAGTATGCAATAGACATACTATGTATGGTAATGCAAATACTAGCAATACACATACAATGCACTAGATAGTATGCAGAGGGAATACACTGCAGTCTTCCTGGTTGTGGACATCAGAGGTTTAGCACGACAACTTGACAGCCCCGATAGACAGTCAAGTAGAAATGGCTCTAAATGCTATTTCACCTCAATGCATGGTATCCCTAATCAATATCATGATTGGTTTGTGGTAACGCTTTACAACGGCTTCATTCCAGTTTATTAGCCTGTGTATGCAGAGATGGAAAAGCATTTTAACTACACACTAGTTAAAATGTACAATTAGATATTTGATCCCTGAGAGGAAATGGAGTTGTTCCAATAGCAAAGAGTAGAGGTGTCGTTTGGCGATTAAAGACTAAATGAGGTAATAAAGGATATAAATGAAATAGCATTGAAGATAGAGCATCTCTTTAAAGATGATGAAATGTTTCTTCACAATGGCTTAATTTGGGATGTTTTTGACAGACTTACAAATCTACAGATATCACTAAAACCCACGAGTCTTGTGCAAGAGCAAATGTGCAAAACCTTCAAAATGTGAAAAAACCCGGCATCGTTGACAATGTGCAACATATATATAACAGGCATGCTACAGTCAGGACAAGACTTTGGACAGCAGGTGACTTTTTATACTAGCACCGTGCTAACACAATGTTCCAGTGATGCTTTTCCATAGCTTTATGTGCCTGCTGATACACTGGAAAGAACATTGCTAAGCATCAACAGATTTCTTTGACTCAGATCCAAACCTCGTATGTAGTGAAGAAAGTTGTTTTGCTGATGGAAGTCTTTTAACCTCAAAGAACATTTTCTTCACTGCACAGTCGTCACGTTGGGAGGAAAACAATCTGAATTTGTCTGTTTCTGTGTTTCTGTTAAAATGGCTTGTTAGCATCGTTAGCGTTCCTCATGGAAGCTGAGGGACACCGCTAGCTAATGCTAGCAACGCTAACAAGACGTTTTTAAAGGATACTTTAAACAAATTAAGAATTTTTTTTCCTCCACAACGTGACAAGTGAAGAAAATTAAGATTTGTCAAAGTATTTCTTTAACTCTGACACTAGCTAGCCTCTGTATGTTTCCACTCTGCATGTTAGCACGCAGCAACCGCCTTGTTAGCATGTCCTAAACATGTTCCAACGGCATATTCATAGCTTGGTAGTGGCCATGTTATAACTACATGTTCAACACAACATTATAACTGTGCCTTTAGCATGTTATAACTGCAGCCATAACCATAAACAAAACCACGCTCAGCATTCATTCGCTGACAGACGCTCCCATGAACAAGAATACAAGTAAGTTGATTAGAACAACGTTTGGGTAGCGTCTGTTTCCAATGAATTAACTAAAGCAAAAAAAAAAATGTTTTCAATTAAAAACTTGACAGAAGAAACACATTGGTTGTTTCTGTGACTTGGTAAGTTTGTTTTAGGACGGTCGGCTTGTCTGCATCCTTTGTGTTCTGAGTGTTTTTGGTCCTACTGTTCTCACCATATGTTCCTGTGTGGCGTTGTCTTGTTATTTGAGTGTTAATGGGTTTTTTGTCTGTTTTGCTTGGTTTTGTTGGTGATGACCTTTTGATACACTTTTATACACACAAAACATTACAGCTGCTGTCAGATGAAACCTTGCGTTTCCAAGGCATGTTTTGTTTTTCAGGATTGGATGAACACAGCTCATATGGGTTTCTGGGTCTGCAGGCTCACTCAACATAAAGCACTGTGTGCACTTCCATATCATGCTTGGAGATAAAAGGTTTTCACCTAACAGCAGCAATATATTTCTAGTTATATTTCTGGTTTTCCTGATCTGAGCTCGTCATTCTGTTATCTGCTCACACCAACTTTAGTCTGTATTGAATGAAGCATGCAGTATCCATGAAGGGAAGATGGAAATAGCTGTTGATACACTTATGACTAGTTCCTGGTTTCCTAAAATAATCAACACCACTGGTTATTAAAACAGGTGTTATAATGCATCATTAACAAATGACAACATGCAGTCCAGCTCTTACAGGTGTCTCTTCTAGTTATTAAAGCAGACATGCTGATAACAACCTGAAACAAAACAAAATAGAAAGTCAAACTTCATTTTAGGATGATATTTTTGGGATCCCAGGACCAGGCATAATGTCCAGGTCACCGTTATGATGGTGCGTGAAGATGGCTGCCCTCTGGTGTGACATCACAACCTGTTTCACAGTGCAAAGAAGAGCTGTCCTGATCTCACTGAGTGAACTGTAGTTGACAGTTTTGGGTCTTAGTCACATTTGGGCTCCCAAAAACCTTCAACCCCTGGACTCCATTTGGGTCGGGACAGAAATGTTTTCAGTGAATGAGTCCAATTGAGTCCAAATGTCAACTGGTGTGTGTTGCACCATGGGATGAGCCAGCAGGACCGGAGGCAGCCATCTTTTATGATCAGCTCACTGAATGGTTGAACTGGTTCCCTCAGATTCATGAAGAACATTCATGATAGTGTTTTTTCATTTTTCATAGATAACTGGCATTTAGAGATTTAAAGTTTCATATATCATAAAAGAGTTCAATACATTGTTTTGTTTGTTAATTATGAAATCAAGAAGTGAATTCTAATCAAACCTAATTGAAAACGAGGCTGGGCTCATGGCTTGTTCACATTTCCACACATCATCTGGTGCAGTCATTTTATTTATACTACTGTGTGTCCATGTCTTTGTGTGTGTGTGTGTGTGTGTGTGTGTGTGTGTATGTGTGTGTGTGTGTGTGTCTGCATCCATGCGTCCATGCATCCATACGTCCCTCCATGTCATCCAGGCCTGAAGACCATCGTGGGTGCTCTGATCCAGTCGGTGAAGAAGCTGGCGGACGTGATGATCCTCACTGTCTTTTGCCTCAGCGTCTTCGCGCTCATCGGCCTGCAGCTCTTCATGGGGAACCTGCGGCAGAAATGCGTCCGCAGCACGGTGCATTGCGTCAACGGCAGCCTGCCGGCCAACATCTCCTTCTACTGCAACAACAAGACCTGGGCCTCCATGAAGGACTTCGTCAACGACGAGGGTGAGGATTCATTTGATACAAGGTCCGAATGGAGCTCACATCTACATCTTGGGGGGGGTCCTGGGGGTTCTGGGGGTCCTGGGGGGTTCTGGGGGTCCTGGGGGTTCTGGAGGTCCTGGGGGTTCTGGAGGTCCTGGGGGGTCTGGGGGGTCCTGGGGGGTCTGGGGGGTTCAGGCTCCGTCTAGAGGAGGCCAGACATGAAAGTTCAGTTGTGATGATATTGCAGGATATGGAAGAATGACGATGAATCAACAATAAATGAACTGCAGCAGAGTTGGTTGTCTTCTGCTGATTTGTCTGACTGCTGATCGGTGGATTCTCTGCCATGTTTGCCGTCTGTGTTAACACACTTCCGCAATCTGTCATGCCAAGAAGGAGATATGTCCTACTTGTAATCACCACTAGGAGGAGGATGTGAATGTCTCATATTTACAATAAATCCAACATGATCTGAACGCAGCACACCGCAACAATCAATCACACTTTCAACTGTCATATCAGATTATCAGCACTGACCTCCGCTTAACATTCTCTGCTTGTAGGGTATCGATCTGGTCCTGTTCTATCGATTCCTCTTATTGATGCTCATGATCGATGTTGCTCAGCTGGACGCTGTTTGTTTGCTGTTTGTTTGCTGTTTGTTTGCTGTTTGTTTGCTGTTTGTTTTCCGTCTGCCATCGATTGCAAACAATGACATATTTTGACATTACAGCTTGTTAGTGTTGGTGGAAGCAGCCGGACTGCTGAAGGTCCGCCAGCGTTTCAAACATTTATGCTGCGTTCAGGGACACTTGAAGATTTGATTCACATCTGGAGATACTTCATTGGACATTACTGTGGATTTTACTAGACTGACAGCTCTCTACTGTAAAGGGATACCATGACATCGTTACTTTGAGTACTTTGACCTGGAACAAATGTTGGTACTTTTTGACCAATCGTCTTAGATGTTTACAGACTGGAACCTCTAGAGATGTTGAGTTGAGGGGATACGTGGCGCTGTGGATCTGAAAGTGTGGTAGTGATCCATCTTACTGCCTTTGCTCACATCTCCAGAGCTGAGTTCTAATTGCCAGTAGAGACCAAGTCAAATGACTCACACCAGCTAAGAGGGAACTGTGGGTAATATGGTGCTTAAGACATCCCCCTTTTAATGGAGGTAAAATAACGCTGCTGTAGCAAAAGGGCATCAGGCTTTGTAGCTGTAATAGTGCAGGTGTTCACGCTGCGAGCAACTTGGTTGAGAGTTGCTCTGTTCTGATCGAGTTCCCAGCAACCCCAAGAGAAGGAGCCTGAACTTGTTGCATTCAGCTGTGGGTTTTACATGTAGGTTGAGAGGGAGGTAGTGATGGTGGAGCGAGAGTCACGCCTTACTCAACATGTCTTGTGGCATTGCATTCTGGTCTATCTTGCTACTGCATTGCATTCTGGTCTATCTCTGCTACTGCATTGCATTCTGGTCTATCTTGGCTACTGCATTGCATTCTGGTCTATCTCTGCTACTGCATTGCATTCTGGTCTATCTTGGCTACTGCATTGCATTCTGGTCTATCTCTGCTACTGCATTGCATTCTGGTCTATCTCGGCTACTGCATTGCATTCTGGTCTATCTTGCTACTGCATTGCATTCTTGTCTATCTTTCTACTGCATTGCATTCTGGTCTATCTTCTACTGCATTGCATTCTGGTCTATCTTCCTACTGCATTGCATTCTGGTCTATCTCCTGTATGATTGTGTATGCTCAATCATATGCTCTTCTGTATGCTCTTTGATTCTGATTGGCTGACACCAAAACCTGACGGTGACCGTTGATGTTTTAGATCATGAAACATTTTCTGATGTCAAACTGGAAATATTTCCTTTAATATGGCTGACAGATCTCAGATCAGACAGATCTCAATAAAATGTCTTCAGATCTCCATCGTTGTTCAAGCATCGATTAGAGATGTTTATTCCTGAAGTCTCTCAGATAAATGTTGTAGAGAACTGGGAAGCTCCATTTTGAACTATTGATCACAAAACTAAATCGCAGAGAGACAAGGAAGCAAAACTCTGGTTGGCTGTTACTGATGACTCTGAAAGGTCCAGCTTGTTGAGTGTCCAGGCGTCTGGGTTTCCTCTGATCTGTATGATGGTCCAGTGAGGAAACTCTGTTAGTGCTGTTACAGTAACGGTGGTAAACAGGAAGACAGGGCTGCTGGTGTTTTCTCTGACTGGTGTCTCCTAAATGGACTGGACAATATCATGTTGACACTGTAGTTACTACTGACGTCAATGAGGACACACACACACACACACACACACACACACACACACACACACACACACACACACACACGTTGTCAGGGGCATGATTTGTCTAAAGGCCCACACAGCAGTTCAACAAAGCAGTTTACCAGGCACGTACATACAGGAAGTGACACACACACACACACACACACACACACACACACACACACACACACACACACACACACACACATGAATTACCATCATCTACAAATACTGACAACATCTGCAGGTATGAGATGGTGGTGAGACCAGAGGGGCAGGAAGTTGATTCAGTGATTACTTGGCCTGTTTGTTCATTCATTAATAAACTTTATTAACAACATGAAAGGGTCAATAGATCAGTTCATGAGTCATCAGCTGCAGGTTGGATCAGTCAGAGAGACAGGTTGTTCTGTTAATACAAATATGTGGATTCTATTATTATATTATATATATTATATTACTAATATATTTATAAAAATATAATATTGTGACATACATTTAGATTTTAATGATACATTCACATTTTGCACAGTGACTCCCTCAGACAGACAGACAGACAGACAGGCAGACAGAAAGTTACAGTCAGGCAGACATACAGACAGACAGATGGACAGAGAGACAGTTAGACAGACAGACAGGCAGGCAGACAGACAGTTAGACAGACATTTAGACAGGCAGACAGACAGGCCCCCGTATCGACCTCTAAAAGCTACCGTGAAACCTGAGATCCAGACTGTGGCGTTGATTGCGTCGAGGGCTGAGCTCGTCCTATTGGCTGCTTCAAAGATCCTCGATGGGAGATCAATGGTGGATGAGCTCAATTCAAAGACATTACCCATAATGCCATATTCCCGAGTTCCTCAAATCCAGGCCTCGGGGTCCAGAGTGCTGCTGGTTTTCTCTCCTACCAGGAAGTTAATTGCATTCACCTGGCATCCCAGGTCTTAATCAGTCCCTGATTAGACAGCTAGAATGGAAACTACCTGGCAGAATAGAAAACCAGCAGTACTCTGGACCCCGGGCCGCGGATTTGAGGACCACTGCCGTATTCATTCTGTCTAATCAAAGCCATTTAGAGCCGGTCATGGCTGTAGCATCAGTAAGGCCCCAGTAGATCCCAGTGCATCTTGATAGTGTTCAGTACATTGAGTTGAGGTTAGTAACTTAGTTCCAGGAATCAAAAACCCATTAAATGGAGAAGTGAGATGGTTGGTGAAGCTACGCAGCAAATTCACCAGAGTTCATCTAAAAACAACACTAAGCCACAATGTGTTTCTAAGTCCAAACCCTTCAGAGTTCAGTAACACTTTTGTGATAGGCTTGACCAGTCGCCGCCAGCAGCTAGCAGCTAGCAGCCAGTAGCCAGTAGCCAGCAGCTGATGAAGAGATTCCTCATCCCTCCTAGCTGTGAGAGTGAGGCACAGTGGAACATGCATTCATTTACTTTATTTGCTTATTCCTCGTCAGGGCTCCGGAGCTTATCCCAGCATGCATTGGGTGGAATGTAGGGAGACACCCTGTGCCAATCCATCAGAGGACAACTTGCTTGTCTTTGGGAGGAAACCCACGTGAACACAGGGAGAACAAGTCCTGACCACTGAGCCACCGTTTCTCAGGTTGTGGTTTTCTGGCCTGGAGTCCGGTCTCGGTCTTGACTTGTCTGACGTCTTGGACTTGTGTCTGTCTCGTTCCTATTTTGACTCGGACTTGTCTTGGTGTCGAGGAACAGTTTAAGGGATTCCACTGGTATGTAATGTACCGCTTTGTACATACAGTATGTAATGGTCTTCAAACCTCTGCATTGGACCTGGTCTTGAAAGTGACTTGGACTGGATTAAGGTGGTCTTGACTACAGTCCTGCCTCATGGTCTTTTGTCAAAAAATGAAACGGCTTCATGCCAACAAGTGGGGCTGCGAGGCGACCGAGTGCAAGAGGTCCCAATTGTTTTCATGCTAACGGCCCCTGAACCGGACCAGACTGCCCCTGAACCGGACCAGACTTTGTCCCCCATCTGAGAAGATAAGTTGGTACAGAACTGGACAAGTGAAACCTCCTACTCATTCCTTTAACTCTTTCTCATATCTCTCGTGTCATATCTTTGAATGAAATAATAGTAAAGTTAAACTAATCCTCGTTTTGTGGGGACCTCTGGAGTCCCCACAGCCTCCCCTGACTGAAAGGTCCTGTGTTCAGTTCCCCTAAGGGTCCATGAGCAAGACAATGAATCCCTACCAGATCTGACCTGACTTTTGTTGGGTAGTGGAGTGTAAATTACCCCCCCCCCCCCCTCAGGGATCAATTGGATATCCTCCGTTTTACAAAATAAAAGTTAGGATACACCTTTCTAAAAGCATTTGAACTCATTGTTCCTGAGTCTGTTTAGAGGGCGGGAGTGAAGGACGTGATAGTGTATTAATGTACTCGGTAATGGTTTGTGGTCAGTCTTGTGTGCTGAGAGTTAAGGTGAGCATGTTTTCCATAATGGTTTGTTTTGATGGACGTGGCCTCGTGCTCCAGAGGCGTCTCACCGCCCTGAAATATACATGAGACAGATTAAATGTTGGAGAAACTTTGTATTGATTCTGTTGCAACACAGACAGGAACCAGACAGACTAGAACAGACAGACTAGTACAGACAGGAACCAGACCGACTAGTACAGACAGACTAGTACAGACAGACCAGTACAGACATATCAGTACAGACAGACTAGTTCAGACAGACTAGTACAGACAGACTAGAACAGACAGACTAGTACAGACAGGAACCAGACAGATGAGTACAGACAGACTAGTACAGACAGACTAGAACAGATAGACAGGAACCAGACAGACTAGTACAGACAGACTAGAACAGACAGACTAGTACAGACAGACTAGTACAGACCCCGACCCGGTAAAGAACCTTCATCTAATCCAGAACCTTCTTTTTTCTTTCAAGACAACTTCTACAAGGTGGAGGGAGCCAAGGACGCCTTAATCTGTGGAGACAGCAGCGACGCAGGGTGAGTCAACTACTGCACTGTGGTGGTACTGGTCAGCTCCCAGTGGAACCAGTAGAGACTGCGGTTGTACCGGTCAGGTCCCAGTGGAACCAGTAGAGACTGCGGTTGTACCGGTTAGCTCCCAGTGGAACCAGTAGAGACTGCGGTTGTACCGGTTAGCTCCCAGTGGAACCAGTAGAGACTGCGGTTGTACTGGTTAGCTCCCAGTGGAACCAGTAGAGACACACTGTTGCATTGTGGCTGTTTATTGGCTGAAGCTGTTCAGTCACCTGTCATGTGACTGGTGATGTCACTCTGCAGCACTCTGGTTTCCAAAGAGATTTAAGCTTTGAGCAAAGGGTCGCAACCTCCTCATCCTCCTCATCCTCCTCAACCTCCTCATCCTCCTCATCCTCCTCAACCTCCTCATCCTCCTCAACTTCCTCATCCTCCTCAACCTCCTCAACCTCCTCATCCTCCTCAACCTCCTCATCCTCCTCATCCTCCTCAACCTCCTCATCCTCCTCATCCTCCTCAACCTCCTCATCCTCCTCATCCTCCTCATCCTCCTCAACCTCCTCATCCTCCTTATCCTCCTCATCCTCACTAAGAGTTAATGTCTTGTACAGTATGACCTCCTTCTGTACTTCATCTAGTCTTTGGATGATGATGTGTGTTTACATCTCGCTGCTGGTACCATGTACAGTCGTGTTGTGAGACATGTCGAAAAGGACGTTGCTGAGAGCAGGATGGTGACAGACTCTGAATGACACAGCTATGACTGGACTGTGTGTGTGTGTGTGTGTGTGTGTGTGTGTGTGTGTGTGTGTGTGTGTGTGTGTGTGTGCGTGACCGTCCTCCAACTTGGATAAGGTGCCTGTGGATTCAGTTAGCCTCAGTTAGCCTGAAGCTAGGTGACCATGCCATGTGAAATCTATCTGAAGACGCTAACAGATAGCTAGCAGGCTAACGGACTGCTAAGTAAGGAAGCTAATTGAGACCTAGCTTAGCGAAGGAAACAGACTGCAGACTCCTTCAGGAGGTGGAGCAGAAAAGAGAAGGAGGATGAGGACAGAGGAGAAGTGGAGAGAAGAGAAAAGAGATGGACAGAGGGAGAGATTGTATTATAGGACACAGGAGGAGGGTGGGAAGGAGAGGAAAGAGGAGAGGAGAGTAGGAGATAAAGAGAGAGGAAAAGAGAAAAACAAAGGTATAAGAGAGAGAGAGAGAGGGCAGAATAGAGGAAAGGAGATAAGGAGACAGGAAAATGGGGCTGAGAGAAGAAGAAAGTGTTGGAGAAGAGAATGACCGACGGAGTGAAAGAATGAAGAGGAGGAGGCGGACTGTCCTGCATGACGGGGCAACGCCAGGCGACGGGGGTAACAGAGCGGAAGAGGGCAATTAAAACTCTCCGCCCTGCGTCTGCTTCAGGGCCCGCGGGACCGACGGGCGCCGCCCCCAGGAGCCTTCAGGGTCCCAGAGTGTGACGGGGGAGGCAGACGGTTACGTCATCAGCTACCGCGGCAACGCTACGCTAGATGAAATGCTTCCATATTGCCAGTATGCCAATACGGTTATGCTGGTTCATAACGAGGCATTATGGAGCTGATGCTGCCAGGGTTGAAGGTTCAATTCCCCATGTAGCTCAAAGGCTAGGGGTTTCATTCCCACACAAGCTAAAAATCACACAAAAGCAATGTACATGCAGCAGTTCAAACATAACAGTCTTGCTGTTACTAAGACGTGTAAACGTACCTGTCTTCTCCATGGACTTCAAAACTCCCTCTCTCCTTTACTAACAGCCAATAGAGACGTGTCTTTCAGCGTAGGTCCCGCCCACGAGGTTCAGCTCAACAGCGAGCAAAACTTTTGGATTCACATGAATACATTTTTAATCACAAATTTATTTCACTTGCAATAAAACATTTTCTGATTGCAGTGTGGGAAGTTCTGCTCTCAAACCTTTTCTGTTTGATACAATAAAGACACAAAAGTAACCCCATAGTATACACCCCAACTACTGACCACCAGATAGTTATTGTAGTTATATATTGTCAGTAATGCTGCCATAGTGTCCATTTGGTTAACGTCATTTCAGGCATTTAGCTGACGCTCTCATCCGGACTGACTGACAGTGCAACAGCAGATTAAAGGGGCGCTACTGGTTCATCGTGTCTGTTCATGTTCATCATTTTCAATTCATTTGAGGTGTCAGTTGTTCAGACTGGGCGGATGACGCCGAGCGTGTCAGATCTTCATCCGTTTTGACGGACAAAAAGTTCATTTGAACTCTTTCTCCAGACGGATCCGTTTGGCCAATCAGAATCGAGGATGTCTTCAGCGTACGCCATCCTGTTGTTTGTCAAATGTTCCTGTGACTCTGGAGGGATGTGTGTGTATGTATGATGTTGTATGATGTATGATAGATAGATATTTGGTAAAACATCACAGGGAGAAAAGGCAGGGAAGTATTTTTTAACATACAGTGACATACGAGGATGTTCCTTCAACTAAAACAAATCAAATCAATCCCCTTTCTGAAATGAAGTCAAGTGGAGGTTTGGTTTGTATGTAGAGCACTTTTAACAAACAGGATTTTAACAAAAACAAAGGACACAAAAAGATTTCAGCATCTTTCAGGGACAAAAATGTATTGGTAAAAAAAGTGTCACCCTCCTTCGGTTAAGAACGTCCACCCCGATCAGTGATGAAGTACTGAAGATGTAGGGGTAGTATGAGCTCAGATTTAAAACAATGGCCCCGCCCCCAACTGGAGATGGGCGGAGCCACTGAGGAGAGAAACCCTCCGTCACCAAAGAGACTCGGCGTCACTCTCCGCTGTGTGACGTCAGCTAGCTAGCAGGCTAATCTCAAGATGCTGTCAGGTGATGTCAGAGGTTTTACGGACACGCCCCCTTCTTCCTGGCGTTCTTCATAAGTATGTGTGGGCGGAGCCAGACTGGAACCGTGTGTCATCACTGTGCGCCGGGCGACTCGCTCCAGGTACTTTGCATTTCGCCGCCTCGTGGACGTCTGGCTGAGCGTCTGCGGTGTGCGCTTTATTTGTTTGCATCCGTCTGTGTGTTGCTGGGAACGCCGCTAGCCTGAGGGGGGCGGGGTTAGTGAGTTTTGCATGAAGGTAGAATGAAGAAAACAATGCTGACGTCTTCGCAGTTTCATTCGATTTAATCGCTGACGTAAAAAAAACCTCATCCAACGTGAATAAAACAATGGAGGATGACACACACACACACACACACACACACACACACACACACACACACTTGGTAGCTTGGTACTGCTGAAGGTGTTTGATTCATCTCCTGTCTGTTGAATTATAACTGACATGCTGTGTCTGTTGTCGCTAGTGTTTTACCGACATGCCTGCGACATGCCAACCGTGCGGCATGCCCCCCCCCCCCCCCCCACGTTAGGGACACTAATTAGCGGCTCTCGTTAGCGGAGCTTGTTAGCATTCAGCATGTGACCTGTGAGGTCAGAGGGAGGAAGTTGTGTTGTGGGGAGAGGAAGTGATACGAGGTAGCTGAGAGTCCTCCGCCATCATCATCATCATCATCCTGATCTGTCCTGCAGTAAGTCTGTACACACTTATTTATTGATCGTTATAAAGTAGAAGCGCATCGGTCTATATTTTAATTTCCTTTCTGACTAATTTGGGAAATGTCCTGTATGCCGCTACGACTGTGAAATGAGGAAAGATAACAATCGCAGTATATCGACTAGTCACCATTAAAGCCCCAGGAAAGTTGAAATAGTAAAAATGAAGATATGATATCAAAGTTTAGTGTCTAATTAAACATCCACAAAAATCTGAGTGAAAATAAACGTTCAGAAATATTAGAAAACTTCGTTCAAAAACATCATTTATCTGTTTTCATTTCCTCAGGACTGTGTAGGCGGTCAGATCAGGATTTGATTGACATCCTGACACGATGGATAGCTCCGCCCACGTCAAACTGTCAAGCTGTCAAGCTGTTGCACCTGTTGGGGGAGGGACAACTGACGTGCATTGTTTACTGATTGGATGAATGAATTCTCTGTCATAAATGTCATAAATACCACGCCCACTTCAACCCCCCTGTTCTGACCCCCACTCATCTGAACCAGCTTTTCTAATGTTTATCAACCTTTATTTTCACTCAGATTTTTGTGGATGCTTAATTAGACACTAAACTTTGATATCATATATTCATTTTTACGAAGTTTCCTGGGGCTTTAACGTCTTAATGTCACAGCCCTTGATTTCAGTCAGGTTTACCAGTAACAGTTTAAAGCTGGAACACCTGCAGCTAACACGTCCAGTCTTTTCCCTTCAGACAGACATGAGCGTTGTTTTCTACAAGCTGTTTCTTGAGTACCAAGAACTAGCTTCTGGCTAGTGTTGCCATTGTTTTCAGGGAGGAATGCTAACAGTGCTAACGTCAGGAGAGCCGTTCCCCCCCGATAATGTGAAACACAAGCAACAGAAACTTGGAGGTTTTAATCATCACTGACTGGGGGTGGGGGGGGGGGGGTGGGTTCCTGGAATACACTCAGTCTTACATCATTCCATTAGCCTAGCATGCACTGCTGGTAGCCATGATCATGTGTGTGTGTGTGTGTGTGTGTTCCATTAAATTAGCCTAGCATTCACTTCTGGTTGGATCAATGCACTTCCAGCTGTGTGTGTGTGTGTGTGTGTGTGTGTGTGTGTGTGTGTGTGTTTCTTGGTGATTGCGTTTGTTAGCGTAGCTTTCACTGCTGGTGGTAGCCATGTCGATGCACATCCAACTGTGTGTGTGTGTGTGTGTGTGTGTGTGTGTGTGCTAGAAAGCTCCCCCCCACTACAAATGGTTAAAACATTATGTTAAAAGCTGCCCTGATCAATAACTCAACTCCAACATTGAACACATTTTTCAAAATGGAGGTTGGGTTTGTCTGTGTGTGTGTGTGTGTGTGTGTGTGTATCTGTGTGTGTGTGTGTGTGTGTGTGTGTGTTGTGTGTGTATATCTGTGTGTGTGTGTGTGTGTGTGTGTGTGTGTGTGTGTGGGGTTTGAGTTATGAGCTCTCCAGGTGGCTGTGAATGTGACATCTGTCCAACGTTTAGCCAAAGACACAAAAGACCTGCTACTACCGAAGCGCTGGTCCACAGAGAGATAACAGCCTGTGTGTGTGTGTGTGTGTGTGTGTGTGTGTGTGTGGGTGTGTGTGTGGGTGTGTGTGTGTGTGTGTTGGATGACAGGCAGGCCTTAAACACTCGTGTTCCCATTGTTTTTCTTAGTGATAAAACACTGAGGGAAGGAGAGTACAGAAATATCTGCCCCTTTATTCCTGCAGTCAGTTTGATCTGTATTGATGAACGGATCAAAGTATATCAAAATAAAAGTCCCCCTAGCTGACAACATGAAGAGAATAAAACAAACCACGTTGGGATTCAAGATTCAAGAAGTTTATTCGTCACATACACACACGGGGTGTGTAGTGAAATGAAAAAGTGGCAACAGAAATGTGAAAAGGGCAACAAGTTCACACTATTTACAATAAAACACAATATTTACAGTAAGATATATAGAGTAGTAAAAATATAGAAATATAAGAAATTGTATGTATGTATATATGATATAAGTTATGTGTAGTCGTTACCTAAGTGTGTGTGAGTGTGTGTGTGCATAAGAGAAGATAAAATTAACTTTATTGATCCCCGAGGCAGTAAAAAAATAAAGAATATAAATTAAAATTAAAATACAATAAAAGTAAATATATTTAAGACAGTTGGGTTGTAGGATGGAAACTGATTTACACTTGAAAAGACTCATTTGACTGAAACGAGTTCCGGGTTAGGGTTAGTGGACCAGACCAGCGTTGAGTGTGTACGGTACATGATATCGGACCAGACCAGCGTTGAGTGTGTACGGTACATGATATCGGACCAGACCAGCGTTGAGTGTGTACGGTACATGATATCGGACCAGACCAGCGTTGAGTGTGTACGGTACATGATATCGGACCAGACCAGCGTTGAGTGTGTACGGTACATGATATCGGACCAGACCAGCGTTGAGTGTGTACGGTACATGATATCGGAGTCGACACTCTGACCTTCTCTGCCAGCCGACGTCCAATTCCCCAAGACAGGACGATGGCGGCCATCTTGGTCATGACCCCCCAATATGTCATCTGTGTTGACGGAGCAAACCCTCCCACCACACACACACACACACACACACACACACACACACACACACACACACTGAATCACGGGTAACCAAAGGACAAATTAGAGATGTAGTGAAGAGTGGAGAGACAACGGCTCTGTTTACACAGGAAGAGGAAATCTGATTTACTGCCTCAATTTGACCCACTAGATCATTTAGTTGAGACAAGATCCCTCAGTGGATCAAATCTAATCCAGTTCAGGGGTCTACCTTTTTGCGAACCCTAATCTTAACTGAAGCTAGTTATTTTTAATCATTTGAATAAGAAATGTCATATATTTACAACCTGAAATATGAATTCAATATATAATATCTCACATAGGTTCTGGGTATTGTGTGGTACTTATGTATTTCCTTTAGTTTTAACTTGTATTTCCACATAGTTTAAATGGTATTTCTGTACCATTATCTTTATTTCCATACTTTTCTGTATTTCTGGGTTTTGTTCTTCTACATAGTTGTAACTGCGTCTCACCTCCATGTCTGGGTCGTTTATCTGTCTCTCCCTCGGCAGACTCTTTAAACGTAAGTAAACAGTCCAGATGAAGCTGAATATTGAGCTGAATTATGGAGTCAGCATGAAAGATTAAACATGACAGAATCGGCCCTGGAGAGGAAGGAGGAAGTGGACTCAGAGAAATGAATATTTATTGACGAGAACCTTTATTGACACAGAATGACTTGACGTTGACACATGGGAGCAGATTGGCATTGTGTGCTTTGTTTGCTGTGTTACTGTGTGTGTGTGTGTGTGTGTGTGTGTACATGAAAGTGGTCAATACTGTCTCATGCTTAACTGCCTGATGAATGTCTGAGAGAGAGAAAGAGTCAGACGATCCTGCTGTCAAACACATTTTACGCAAACTTGAAAAGAACTTTGAAAGAAAAAGATGGAAGACCGTTTGAGACACTTTAAAGTTCTGATGATGATTATTGGTCAAGTTGTAATTGTTCTTTAATGTCAGCTAATGCTAAAGCTAACCAGCTAATGCTAAAGCTAACCAGCTAATGTGAAAGGGACAGGGAGACAGACATACAGAGACACAGACAGACAGAGACAGACAGGGAGACAGACAGACAGGGAGACAGACAGACAGACAGGCAGACAGACAGACAGAGACAGACAGACAGACAGACAGAGACAGACAGACATAAACAGACAGACAGACAGACTTCAAGGTATTGAAGTTCCTCTGATATGAGATGTATTGATTGGTCCAGCTGTACTGGAACCCCGTCAGCGCCCCCAACGCCCCCCAGGCTCTATTCCTGTAGTGTCACATTATACCCTGTAGTGTCACATTATAACCCCCCCATAAATCATTTGGACACAGCTGGTGAAACCGACATGACTTAGCTCTCCACACTATTCTCCAGCAACGCCAACAAGTGTCTGACTCAGAGCCAACATGACTTCTTCCATGCCAGCGTGCATCCTGCTGCAGCCAGCCGGTCTCAACATCAGAGATCAAACCAGGGGACACTAAAACTCTCCACTGAAACCCACGGGACACTAAAACTCTCCACTGAAACCCACGGGACACTAAAACTCTCCACTGAAACCCACGGGACACTAAAACTCTCCACTGAAACCAATACCAGTACAATTCTCTAAAACCAGCACGAAGACCGTAGGACACTAAAACTCTCCACTGAAACCCATGGGACACTAAGGGTGAATCCCAATTCTCCCCTTGACCCTTCCCCTCCGTCTTGTGCGTTCAGGTGAAGGGGGAG
>JAXDDW010000225.1:227500-235000 GCA_034670385.1 Hoplostethus mediterraneus | reverse complement strand
TACCCATAATGCCTTGTGTTCTGGGGTGGTTTCCTGTAGCTGGTTGGATCCCGTTCTCTCTCCTAACGAACCACCACAGTTCTCTTCTACCCATAATGCCTTGTGTTCTCTTGTTAGAGGACTGAGATGTTTTCAGGTGAATGTTGTTGTTCTCACCTGGAGACCAACCAGCTAGAGAGGTTAATGAACCGATCAGAACACGCCTTACATGATCAATGATTCGAGCATAACAGCAACATTGTCATTGTACTGTGACCTCTGACCCTTGACCTCCTGCTTGTAATGCTGGTGATCTGGTGAAGCTGATGGTACTCCCTCCACTGACCAGCAGTGATGTGACTGTTGTGTGTGTGTTGGTGTGGATCAGATGTGGCTGCGTGGGCGCTGCTGAATGTGGTATGATATGAATGTGGAATATCAATTATGATGAACATGATTTGTTCTGTCTCCACGGTGACATGCGTGGGCGGGTCCGATCACATGGTGCTAACAAGCTATTGGTTGTCAACACTGATGAGGAAAATAAAGCCGGTGTTAATGTCAGGGAGCAACGTGACAGACAGACAGTCAGACAGACAGACAGACATGCAGACAGACAGGCAGACAGACAGACAGACAGACAGACAGACAGGCAGGCAGGCAGGCAGACAGACAGACAGACAGACAGACAGACAGATAGACAGGCAGACAGACAGACAAACAGACAGACAGGCAGACAGACAAACAGACAGACAGGCAGACAGACAGGCAGGCAGGCAGACAGACAGGCAGGCAGACAGACAGACAGACAGACAGACAGACAGACAGGCCACTGTCTCTGGTGCGTCTCGGTCCGGACCCAGCTCCACTGGGAGGGGTCTGACCACCCGTACCATCAGCCAAACCAATCACAGGTGTGTCTACCTCCCCACTGAGCCCCTCCCCCTTGACTCCGCCCACTCTATTAATCCTTTTAGTACAAAAATATGAACAGGAGTGTCTTTTGCTGACATTGGTGCAGAGAAATACTGATACTGGTTTCATAATACATTCTGACACACGTTGGATGGACAGTCACTCTACATACATACAGTCAAAAGTTTGGACACCTGTTTCTGTTTCTCATGATCTTAAAGACATTTTGATATAAAGGCTTGATGCTTAAATGCTTGAAATTTTCTTAGACAAATAGAGAAGTTGATGCCTGTGTATGAATTTATTTTCAAAACTTACATTTTAATTAAATTGAAATGCCCCAACAAGTAGTTTTCATTTAGACTTTAGAGGTGGAGAATGTTGAACCACAATGATCAAATCATCATTTTAAACACTCACATGGTGATTGTGGCCTTTAAAAGTTCATTTGTGGAATTTCTTTGCTTGTTAATGCCAAAGTGTTTCTACTTTGAAGAATCTAAAATATAAGATAGTTTTTATTTTATTTTTATTTTTTTGGTCACTGCATAATTCCTTTTGTGTTATTTCACAGTTTTGATGACTTTACTATTATTCTAAAATAGGGGAAATTGTAAAAATAAAGAAAAACCCTTTCTATGAGTAAGTGTGTCCAAACCTTTGACTGGTACTGTATATACAGTCCATGTAAATGTGTGTGTGTGTGTGTGTGTGTGTGTGTTGCAGGAAGTGTCCTGACGGGTTCGACTGTCTGAAGGCAGGAAGGAATCCCAACTACGGCTACACCAGCTTCGACTCCTTCGGCTGGGCCTTCCTGTCTCTGTTCCGCCTGATGACACAGGACTACTGGGAAAACCTCTACCACCAGGTACGGAGGTGTGTGTGTGTGTGTGTGTGTGTGTGTGTGTGTGTGTGTGTGTGTGTGTGTGTGTCTGCCTAGCCCCTCCCCAGATGCTGTTTCCCTGCCAGTAAGACCTACATGTCTATTTTTATCTTCATTAATGCCTCATATGTGTGTGCGTGTGTGTGTGTGTGTGTGTGTGTGTGCGTGTGTGTGTGTGCGTGTGCCTACAGACGCTGCGTTCGGCCGGTAAGACCTACATGGTGTTCTTCGTGGTGGTGATCTTCCTGGGCTCCTTCTACCTGGTCAACCTCATCCTGGCCGTGGTCGCCATGGCGTACGAGGAGCAGAACCAGGCCACCATCGCCGAGGCCTGGCACAAAGAACGAGAGTTTCAGATCGCCATGGAGAGACTCAAGAAAGAGCAGCAGGTAACTAACTAACCAGCTGAGGAGCTAACCAACTAGCTCACTAACTAACTAGGCAGGTGTAGGTTGAACGAGAGTTTCAGATCACCATGGAGAGACTCAAGAAAGAGCAGCAGGTAACTAACTAGCTAAGCTACTGACTAGGGAGGTAGATAATGGTGATGCTGTTAAAGCGTATTCTCTATCAATACTGAATCAATACTACCGGCTGAGTCCGGTGGCAACGCCTTGCTTCCTTCACTTGACGTATTTCCTGTTGAAACAGGATGTTGGGGCGGGACTTCACCGTATTGTTCAAATAGGTGTGAAACCACTAAATATCCACCGTTTCCCAGGAAGTCAAGCTACTGCGACTTCTTCGTCTTTTATTGTTAGATGTGTATATGATAGAAAATGAGTCATTAAGTGGAAAGGCCGTGTTTCATTGTGACCTCTTCTCCGAGGTCGCTGCCCAGAAGGCTGTGGACTCCGACTCGATGATGTCACCAGAACCCTCCCCCTTTGGCCCGCCATTTGACAACAGGGAGGACCGGAGGCGGAGTCAGGGGCTGCTGGGTGTGTCCGATGTGGAGGGGAACCTATCAGAGGAGAAGCTGCTGCAGATGGAAACCATAGATGGAGGAAAGGTGAGGAGGGAGAAGAAACTAAACCAGCTTGACTGATCTTACAGTTTGATCACCAACCTGATACCAACCATCTGATCCATCATGTTAGTTAGTAACGTGTCAGTAGAACCAGTTGACTGTCTGGACCAGGTTGTTGTGGTGTGTCTGTAGATCCTCCAGTAACGTTCTCAGTAAAAGTGATCAGTGTGATCAGGTAGATTTGTCTCCAAATGTAGGTTACTGTGACTCAGTAAACTGTCTTGTCTTTAGCCCTAGTCTCTACTCCAAAACACTCTGAGTTGGAGCTGGAGAAGAGTCAGCTAGTTCACCTGAACTAACTGCTAGCTAGCTAACTAGTTACTGTTAACATGGGACTACTAGCCACTGCTAACGCTAGCTGCTACTAGCTACGTTAGCTAGTGTGCTAACCAGATGTGTTAACAAGACAGTGATGGTTAGCTGACCAGATACTATGTTAGCTAGCTAACAAGCTACATGATCTAAACACTAAATCAATCAGATGGATCAATGATTAAAAACACTCCTCTCCTCTCCTTTCCTCTCCTCTCGTCTCCTCTCCTCTCTCCTCTCCTCTCCTCTCTCCTCTCCTCTCCTCCCTTCTCCTCTCCTCCCCTCTCCTCTCCTCTCAGCCCATCCACCCCCTCCTCTCTCGCTCCTTCTCCACGAGGACTCGGCGAGGCAGTCAGGTGTCCTCCATCTTTAACTTCCATCTGAGGAGTCGGGGGTCGGAGGGCGAGATGGCCGACGACGAGTCCAGCGTCCCGGGCGACGTGGTGGAGGGCGTGGGGGGGCGGAGCTACAGCGGGGGGCCCCTGGGTGCTGTCCTGCCCCTCCCATGGTCCAAACGGAGACCCAGCACCTACAGCACCGCCAGCAGGGGGTCCCAGGTGAGGCGGACACACACACACACACACACACACACACACACACACACACACACACACACACACACACACACATTCTTGCACTTGCTACATAGTGAGGTCCAGGTGCTTCAACTGAGGTCCCCTATTTCTGTTTCCCTTAGGAACAGCAATAATCATTCTGGACACTAGATGTCACCCTTTCCCCAATTATCACCTCAGATTAGCTGAAATAGCCAAGAACAAGAAAGGCTTATGTGACTCCCAGGGGTTAAAAAAAAAAAAAGTTTGTCCAGGATTTGAACCTGGGATGTTTGACACTCAAAGCAAGAATCATACCGCTAGACCAACAAGCCTTCAATATTTGTCACCATTAGCAGGTGATGATATGGTTGAGCTAGCTGGGAAGTGGTTCAAGGGCTAGTTTTTTCATAGTATGACTTGATGAGAGCACAGTTTCAAAAGCTGGTGATATTTCCAATGGTCCCTGGTGGTCTTAATGTTCAAGAAATGATTTGGCCAGTAATACAGTGGAACCTGCTTGACAAAGGTGGCATTTCTCAGTTGTGTTCTGCCCCCAGAAATAGGTAAGTGGTAGGGACCCTTGCAACTGGTGTCCCGTTGGCCTGTGGAGGCCAGGGTTTGAATCTCACTTCAGGTGGTCTTTCTGGTGTGAGCGCAGCAGGTGGAGGAAATGGAAGCCAGGTTTCATGTGTCAAGGGAACATTCAATGAATCACCAATGGGAACCTGCAAAACACAATGAATGAATGAGGACCTGCCAAACCAAATAAACTCAATGGGAATCTACAAAACAAAATAAACTCAATGGCAACCTGCAAAATAAATTTCCTAAACATAATAAAACAACCCGCACCAATGAAATCCATGCAATAATCTTTTCAAACACAAAAGAGTTATGTATAGAGGTAGTACTGCACACAAAGCAGTAAAAGCTACATTCTAGACCTAATCCAGTTTAAACAGGTCGTATCTGTGGTCCTCGGACATACATCTGGGTCTGTTCCAAGAAGCAGGTTTAGTGAAAACTCTGAGTGTGTTAACCCTGAGATGAGGAAACTCTGGGTTTCCTGTTCCAGAAAGAGAGCTAACTCAAACTCTGATTCAGTTACCATGGTAACTAACTGTGAACCTCACCTGCTCGCTGGCAGGTTTTCTTGAACAAACCCCGACTTCCTCCCTGTCTCCTCCCTCTGCTGAACCTGAAGCAGCTGTCGGACATGGCGTGTCCTTTCCTCGGTAACCCGATCGATATTCAAGACCAAGTAATTCGCATAGTCGGGAGAGGATTTTGAGACCCGATTAGATGTTGTATGTCCAGGATGGAAGAGATATAATATACCGTTTACAGTTGACGGATTACGCTACCACCACCCCGAGCAGTCAAATAAACACACCTTTCATTTGGTTGAAATTAAATGGTAGAGCATCAAACTCTCAGCCTCAGGGTTGTGGGTTCGATCCCCACATAGTGTTAACTGTCACCTTTGTAAGTCTCTTTGGATAAAAGCGTCTGCTCAATGACTCTATTGTGATGTTTTTATATTTCATTTTCAGCTGCTGCCAAGTGGCTTTGTGCCCGTGGGATTGCACCTAAATGAAAATATTTTTTTCCAGTACTATTCCACCACTTTATGACATGTAGGTAATATTATAAGAAGGTGTGGTTAAATGTTAAATGAATACACTACTGCATTCAAACGTACGCATCGACTCGGGCAGCCATTCTCTCCCTCTCCTTTACCACCCTGCTGCTTGCTGGGATGATGGAGGGAAGGAAGAAGGATAAGAAAGTAAAACTAGAGGAAGAGATGGAAACAAAGAGTGAAGAAGGTAGAACAGAATTAAGAACCAGATACATAATAAACTACCACTAACAGCAACTCATCTTGCTTCAAGGGGACCAGTCACTTTCACACACACACACACACACACACACACACACACACACACACACACACACACACACACACACACTTTTCTTTTTCTTTCTTTCTTTCTTCTTCCATAAATCTCTCTCTCTCTGTCTCTCCCTCTCTCTCTCCCACACACACACACACACACACACTCTCATCCATGTGTGTGTGTGTGTGTGTTGCCAGGTATTCTATCCAACTCTAAACGTCAATGGGAAGCTGTTTGTTGCCATGGACCAGAACGGGGTTTCCCCCCCAGCACTGCAGGGGCCGCTGCCTGCCTGCACCATGGAGAAGGTCAAGGAGGAGAGTGTGAGTAGTGTGAGTAGTGTGAATGTGTGTGTGTGTGTTCAAGCATTTCAAGCATTTCTGTGTGTGTAATCATACATCTGTGCATGAATGTGCATTTGTGTTTGAGTGTGTGCACGTGCGTGTGTGCGTGTGTGTGTGTGTGTGTGTGTGTGTGTGTGTGCCCATAGCAGTGGAAACAATGGTGCAGCCTGCAGCCATCCAACACTCAGACATGTGAATTATGAATCAGCGCTTTGCATAACTCCACTCTGATATCATGAGCTAAACACACACACACACACACACACACACACACACACACACACACACACACACACACACACACACACACACACCAACACTGATAACAATGCTGTGGTATTCCCCCCATCTACACTCACAGCAACTGTTATGACATCACGGACTGAAGCCACACATACCAGCACAGAAATGTCCTTCCTCTCTGCACACACACACACACACACACACACACACACACACACACGTGCGCACGCACACACGCACGCACACACACACACACACACACACACACTGGGAGCTGACCAGTACGACCACAGTCTTCTATCTACTTCTTTGCTCAAAGGCTCTTCGGCAGTAGTTGTGGAGGCGTGCCTGGCTCACCAGCATGCCTTGGGGCTCCAGAATAACAACGGCCCTGAAAGTGAAGATAACTTTAGAATTTAATTCTGTGTGTGTGTGTGTGTGTGTGTGTGTGTGTGTGTGTGTGTGTGTGTGTGTGTGTGTGTGTGTTCACCGGATAGCTTATTGTGTCACAGTAATATACTCCTATACACATCACACTTGTATTATAATTTTCTTACATTAATACTGTTAAAGTTTGTAGTAACGTCTAGAAATAAGAGGCTTTGTGACTGGAAGGTTGCTGGTTCGAATCCCCAGAGTGATGAGGATAAAGCAGAATGAGAGACGTCTCCAGTAGAACCAGTAGAGACTGTGGTTGTACTGGTCGACTCCCAGTAGAACCAGTAGAGACTGTGGTTGTACTGGTCGACTCCCAGTAGAACCAGTAGAGACTGTGGTTGTCAATGTGAAGATGGGCGGTGCTGAAAGGAGCAGGGGGTTGAACCTCAGGGGGCGGAGCCAAAGCCCAGTGAGAAAGACCAGAGGTAAGAGAGGAGCTAGCTAACATCATGTAGCCTAGCGCTCTGCGGCTAACTGGAGGAATACAGTCTAGTTATCTAGGTTAGCTAGTTAGCCTAACTGACCTTCCAGGATCAAACTAGGAATACTAGCCTATAGCTAGCTACGTTAGCTAGTTAGCTAGCCATCTGGTCATAAAGAAATATAAGTTGTTGTCATTTATGTTGTTATTTATATTTGATCCATAGTTTCTTCTTTACATTAAAGTTTTCCAGTTAGCTAACTTACACCCTGAAAAACTGGTTCTTTGGCTCCGCCTACTGAGCTTTAACTCAACCAATGGGATTCTTTCTGCCTCCAGAGCAGCTCTGCCTCGTTGAGTATTTAGTTTCCTGGTGTCTTGGAGGGCAGCAGCTCGGTGACCTGCTGAGGAGTGATGGAGAGATGAGGAGGAGGACGAGGAGGAGGGGGAGGGGGAGGAGGGAGGGCACAGACGCTT
>JAXDDW010000225.1:220000-225000 GCA_034670385.1 Hoplostethus mediterraneus | reverse complement strand
CCTTCCTACCTTCCTACCTCCCTACCTCCCTACCTTCTTACCTTCCTACCTCCCTACCTTCCTACCTTCCTACCTCCCTACCTCCCTACCTTCTTACCTTCCTACCTCCCTACCTTCCTACCTTCCTACCTCCCTACCTTCCTACCTCCCTACCTTCCTACCTCCCTACCTCCCTACCTCCCTACCTTCCTACCTTCCTACCTTCCTTCCCTGGTTCTTGCCTTCCTTACATGTCTCTTGCTTCCTTCCTCTTTCCTTTCCTGCATCATTCTTTACCTCCATTATTTTCTACTTCATTTCCTTCCCTTCCCTTTTTCCTTCCTTCCTTTCATCATCCATCCATCCAACCAGTCTTCTGCTGGAGTGTTTTTTCCTTCCTAATTCATTAATTGATCCACTCCTCATCATTTTTATATTCATTCATCCACCCACATCCTCTTTTTTCACCATTAATTTATTGATCCGTTCATCTCATCTTCATCTCTTCCTCTTCACTGATGGGTTTGTTCAGCCTGCATCGTCTCTCTCTGTCTCCTGTGTTGTGGTCCAGAGCTGGAGGAGGCCCATAAGAAATGCCATCCATGCTGGTACGTCTTCGCCCACCGCTACCTGATCTGGGAGTGCTCCCCCCGGTGGCTGAGGGTGAAGGAGCTGGTCAACATCATGGTGATGGATCCCTTCCTGGATCTGGCCATCACCGTCTGCATCGTCCTCAACACGCTCTTCATGGCCATGGAGCATTACCCCATGACCGACGAGTTCAACGGCATGCTCAGCATCGGAAACCTGGTAGGAGGAAGGAAGGAAGGATGGAAATAAGGATGGAAGGATGGATGGAAGGATGGATGCTGGAATAAATGAATGGTTGCATAGGTGGGTTGATGGATGGATGGATGGTGAAGAGATGTGAGGATATATAGTATGGATGGGTGAAGAAGGTTGGATGATGATGAGAAATCGATCAGATCTGATCAATCACTGATAATTCAGGGTGACGGTGAGACTGAACCAGAAGGAACCAGGTCTTGTTGTCCTCCCGAAACGTTTAAAACTCGGACCAGGACCGTGTGAATGAGGACCGTGGAGGGAGTGCATGTTGTCCCTGACGGTGTTGAGCGTTTCCATGGTGATGTGTTAGCCGGTGAGGATCATGTCTGGACCAGAAACACTCGATGCTCCGGTGAGTTTATTCTGGGGTTTCCGGTATCAGACCTGACAGGTCTGAACCACATGACTAACTCCTGTGTTGGACCCTCCAGCTGCTGTGGAGATCTAACAGGAAGTGATAGGTTGATGCAATATGGTAATGTGTTCCCCTGAGGCGTGACGGCCTGGGGGCCCGATCCTCATGTTGATCACACCTGCTCTCACACACACACACACACACACACACACACACACACACACACACACCTGTCCAACAGTGTCTGGTCTCCACAGCTCCAGGCAGAGGTAGAATAGTAAAGGAGAGTTTATAAGTAGAAACAAAGCGTGGCTCGGGGCCCGGCGCTGGGCCGCGGCGGGACATTCAGTGGTCAATGTTATTTCTAACCTTCAGTGCCTTGCTAAAGGGCACCTCAGCGGTAGGAAGAGGAGGGTGTCTTATTCTCGCTTATGAATTTAAAAAATGAGAAAATATGAACTGCTCATATTTCATTTCATTATTTTTCATATTTTCATAGTAGAGAGTTGAGATAGAAACCTCAGCTTCAGCACCATGGACAGCTCAGTCTACATACTGGAGCACTGAGAGACAGACAGGGAGAGAGAGAGAGAGACAGGGAGAGAGAGAGAGAGAGAGACAGGGAGAGAGAGAGAGAGAGAGAGAGAGAGAGAGAGAGAGACAGGGAGAGAGAGAGGGAGAGAGAGAGAGAGAGAGGGAGAGAGAGAGAGAGAGAGACAGGGAGAGAGAGAGAGAGAGGGAGAGAGGGAGAGAGAGAGACAGGGAGAGAGAGAGAGAGAGAGAGAGAGAGACAGGGAGAGAGAGAGGGAGAGAGAGAGAGAGAGGGAGAGAGAGAGAGACAGAGAGAGAGAGAGACAGGGAGAGAGAGAGAGAGAGGACCTGGATACTTCTTCAGCTCCTCTCCTGGGTCTTCCTGGTGATGGAGGTCCTGGGTTATTGGGGCCCAGGAACCTGAATGACCTCCTCCTGCTGAAGTCCACTACCATCTCTACAGAGGTGGATCAGAGGGGCTGGTGACCGGAGCCCTGTGGAGCGCCAGTCCTGGTGGTCCTGGACCTGAGACCTGCTGCCTCCTGTCGGCCAGCGATCCACCCAGTTTGTCCTGGAGGAGGTCTGGTGTTGAGGAGGAGGTCTGGTGTTGAGGAGGAGGGCTGGTGTTGAGGAGGAGGTCTGGTGTTGAGGAGGAGGGCTGGTGTTGAGGAGGAGGTCTGGTGTTGAGGAGGAGGCTGGTGTTGAGGAGGAGGTCTGGTGTTGAGGAGGAGGTCTGGTGTTGAGGAGGAGGTCTGGTGTTGAGGAGGAGGGCTGGTGTTGAGGAGGAGGGCTGGTGTTGAGGAGGAGGGCTGGTGTTGAGGAGGAGGTCTGGTGTTGAGGAGGAGGTCTGGTGTTGAGGAGGAGGCTGGTGTTGAGGAGGAGGTCTGGTGTTGAGGAGGAGGTCTGGTGTTGAGGAGGAGGGCTGGTGTTGAGGAGGAGGTCTGGTGTGACGGTGTTGAGAGAGCTGAGTCCAGGTGCTGGAGGATGAAGTGGAGGGTCATGTTGGCTCTGTAGTGAACTGCAGCGTGTCCAGGAGGGGGAGGGGCTTCCACTTCTTTTCACCACTGAACTAATAATAATACCCATAACATAACGTCTTACCGTAACCATGGAGACAGTACTCATGTATTCAGCTGAGTCCAGTAGAAGGGCGTGGAGATCGGGAGGTTTGGCGAGGAAGTGCTTCCATGTATGTGCGGCAGGTCACATGATCGGCTGTGTTGCTGACGTTAGCTAGCATAGCCAGCTAGCCTAACCTCTGAGACTTGAGAAGGTTTGGAAGGAGGAGGACGTGTCCCCACAGCAACGCCACTAACAAGGAGTACGTCACCTCGTCACCAGCTAGGCAGCGGAGGTCAGCGGAGGTCAGCGGAGGTCAGCGGGGTCGGCTGTCTGGAGGCTGGAGGGGCTTTGGAGGATCAAACCCTCAATCCTCTCACATGGTTAGCTAGCATTTAGCTAGCCGTTCTGAGGCTGTGTGTGTGTGTGTGTGTGTGGCTGACTGAATCAATGTGTGTGTTCACATATCAACTTCACCTTCCACTACTGGGTGATACACCTTTAGTATGGGAATGGAACCCCCAACCCTGGCAGGGTCAGCAGATTGGATGAAGGTGAATGGAAGTCTTCACACCGTGAAGAAGATTATCTATGCTTGTTTTTTCACACGTGGCATTTTATTTATTTCTATTAATTCTATTTTTATCTGTATTTTTATTTGTTTTATTGTTTTTTTTATTTTGCTTTCCTCCATTTTTGTTTGTAAATGTTTGAAAAATGAGATCCAAAGTCGATGGTGATGAACTTTCTTTGTTTAGTAGATAGAGAGGACAGTCGAGGACGTGTGTGTGTGTGTGTGTGTGTGTGTGTGTGTGTGTGTGTGTGTGTCTCCCTATGTGCTCTGGCATGCTGCACCCTGTGAGGTTGTCGCGGGCTATCTCCTCACACACACACACACACACACACACACACACACACACACACACACACACACACACACAGTATGTCCTCTACTGTTACTGTTATCCAGTTGACTAAATTAGTTTTGGAGCAGCTTGTTCCAGTACACGGGGGTTGGCTGCCCTTGCTCAGGGGCACTTCAGCAGTGCAGGGCAACGTCCACGTCAGGGATTGAACTAGCAACCGAACCAACCTGAGATCCAACACAATATGAATGGATGATCAAATAGAAGATCATCTTTTGTACAATTATCCATTAAGTATTTAATAGATTTCAGTAAATGTGAAAAAGTAACAAAATGAATTACAAAAAAAATACATAACATAAAAATATTCGGAAATAAATGTGCAACAATAACAACAATAATAATAATAATGATGTTGTTGATGATAATAATAATAATAATAACATTAGCAATACTAACAATAATAATACTAACAATTATAGTAACAATAACAATACTAACAATAATACTACTAATAACAACAACAATAATAACAATACTGACAATAACAACAACAATAACAACAACAATAACAACAACAACAATAATAATGATGTTGATGATGATAATAATAATAACATTAACAATACTAACAATAATAATACTAACAATAATAATAACAATAACAATACTAATAATAACAACAATAATAATAATGATGTTGATGATAATAATAATAATAATAACATTAGCAATACTAACAATAATAATACTAACAATTATAATAACAATAACAATACTAACAATAATACTACTAATAATAACAACAACAATAACAATACTAACAATAACAACAACAATAATAATAATGATGTTGTTGATGATGATAATAATATAATAACATTAACAATACTAATAATAACAATAAGAATACTACTAATAATAACAATAATAATAACAATACTAACAATAATAATAACAATAACATTAACAATACTAACAATAATAATAACAATAACAATACTAACAATTATACTAATAATAATAACAATAATAATAATAACAATACCAAGAATACCAACAATAATAATATTAATAATAATAACAATAATAATAATAATAATAATAATAATAATCACCATATTGATTCATTTGTCTAGATGGTGTAACCTGCCTAGACCAGCCAGTCATAGTGTGTGTGTGTGTGTGTGTGTGTGTTTGTGTGTGTGTGTGTGTGTGTGTGTGTGTGTGTTTGTGTGTGTGTGTGTGTGTGTGTGTGTGTGTGTAATACATGATTATTTTTGTCACATCCAGGCAAATGTAATGAGTAAGCACCAGGACACACACACACACACACACACACACACACACACACACACACA
>JAXDDW010000225.1:205000-210000 GCA_034670385.1 Hoplostethus mediterraneus | reverse complement strand
TTCTAGTAGTGGAACAGACAATACAACCTAGTGAGGGTTCGACTGAACGTGATACTGATGCTTTGTCGACTAGCGGATGATGAACCGAGCTGGAGAAGGTCCAGATCAAAGCCTGCAGCGACTGAGCTGATGTTGATCCATAATGTTAGCTGATGTTAGCAGCTAGGTTAGCTTTATCACTAAACCAACTAGGTCCATAATGTTAGCTGATGTTAGCAGCTAGGTTAGCTTTATCACTAAACCAACTAGGTCCATAATGTTAGCTGATGTTAGCAGCTAGGTTAGCTTTATCACTAAACCAACTAGGTCCATAATGTTAGCTGATGTTAGCAGCTAGGTTAGCTTTATCACTAAACCAACTAGGTCCATAATGTTAGCTGATGTTAGCAGCTAGGTTAGCTTTATCTCTAAACCAACTAGGTCCATAATGTTAGCTGATGTTAGCAGCTAGGTTAGCTTTATCTCTAAACCAACTAGGTCCATAATGTTAGCTGATGTTAGCAGCTAGGTTAGCTTTATCTCTAAACCAACTAGGTCCATAACGTTAGCTGATGTTAGCAGCTAGGTTAGCTTTATCTCTAAACCAACTAGGTCCATAATGTTAGCTGATGTTAGCAGCTAGGTTAGCTTTATCTCTAAACCAACTAGGTCCATAATGTTAGTTGATGTTAGTAGCTAGGTTAGCTTTATCTCTAAACCAACTAGGTCCATAATGTTAGCTGATGTTAGCAGCTAGGTTAGCTTTATCACTAAACCAACTAGGTCCATAATGTTAGCACGTTAGCAGCTAGGTTAGCTTTATCTCTAAACCAACTAGGTCCATAATGTTAGCTGATGTTAGCAGCTAGGTTAGCTTTATCACTAAACCAACTAGGTCCATAATGTTAGCTGATGTTAGCAGCTAGGTTAGCTTTATCTCTAAACCAACTAGGTCCATAATGTTAGCTGATGTTAGTAGTCAGCTCCTTCATGATGTCAACACTATAGAGTATCTCCAAATCAACCAGGTCTAATGTGTAGGTTGGAGCTGACTATCAGTTATCAGTTTAAAGCAGCTAAAGTCACCTAACGCTAGCATTAGCTAGCAGACACGGCTAGCTGTTCCACTAAGCATATGAAGCATAATGCTAGCATATTACTAATACTAGCTAATTTGATATAGCAGTTATTTTAAATGGTTTATTTCATATTAGAGGACATAAATTACACCTGCACAGTTTAACAGATTGAAATATTATTTATATAATATTAAATAATTAAACATTTATATATTGATTATATAATCTTTAAAGGGATTTCTAAATTAATAGCAAAGCATAAAGGTATGTAAACACCTAATTTACAGAATAATGACATAATATTAAGTGGAGTACATGTAAACCTATTAATGAATATATATAATATAACAAATAAACATCTTATTTAATTTAAAGTAATGTAACCTGACTGGAGGACAGCATCAGCTCAACGATTCAGATGGAAATATAGAAACTTGATGTTGTTTCCTTCATCCAGAACGAGGCTTAATCACACACACACACACACGCACACACACACACACACACACACACACACACACACACACACACACACACAGCTCGACTTGCCGGGGGAAAGGAGGAGAGGAAAGATTTCCTTTCTTCTGTCATCTCATCTTACACTGTACCCCCTCGAACACACACACACACACACACACACACACACACACACACACACACACACACACACACACACACACACACACACACACACACACACACACACACACACACACACACACACACACTCTTTTCTCTTATCTCATCTTACCTGCCTTACTATACCTCAGACAGACCCCCTCCATTCGTAGCTGTGTGTGACATCAATCACTCCATCAGCAAGCAGTGTGTGTGTGTGTGTGTGTGTGTGTGTGTGTGTGTGTGTGTGTGTGTGTGTGTGTGTGTGTGTGTGTGTGTGTGTGTGTGTGTGTGTGTTTTTGTGTGTGGTCTAATCAGAGGGATTCAGAGACACAGACAGGAGGTGGTAACAGGAGAAGAGAAAGTCTCCTTATCTGATGGTCAATACACACACACACACACACACACACACACACACACACACACACACACACACACACACATACACACACACACACACACACACACACACACACACATACACACACACACACACACACACACACACACACACATACACACACACACACACATACACACACACACACACACATACACACACACACACACACACGTTATATAGATGTCAGATACTTTATGAAATGAATAGGTGAGTAAAATACAGAAGCTACTCTCTAAGAGAAGGAAGGAACAAGAAGATAGCAGGGAATGAATCAAGGAAGCAAGGAAGGAAGGGAAGTGAAGAAGATTGAGGGAAGGAAGTGAGGGAGAAAGGAAGGCAGAGAAGAAAGTAGAACAAAAGAATGAAGGTGGAAGGAAGGAACAGAAAAATGAAGGAAAGAAGAAAAGAAGGGGAAGGAAGGTAGGGAGGTAATGAGGAAAGAAAGGTAGGGAAGAAGGAAACATGGATGATATGGGGAAGGAAGAAAAGAGGGAAGAAGGAAAGGAAAAATAAACAAGTGAACCAATGTATGAAGAGAAAAAGAAGGAAGGAAGGAAAGGAGGCAAAAATCAAGGGAAAGGGAGTAAGGGAAGGGAGGAGGAAAAGTAAGGTGGAGGTAAAGAAGACATTTTAACCACAGCTTCTTCTTCTTCCTCTTCTCCCTCTCCTTCCTCTCCTTCTCCCTCTCCTTCCTCTCCTTCTTCTTCCTCTCCTTCCTATCCTTCCTCTCCTTCTCCCTCTCCTTCCTCTCCTTCTTCTTCCTCTCCTTCCTCTCCTTCTCCTTCTTCCTCTCCTTCCTCTCCTTGCTCTTCCTCTCCTTCTTCTTCCTCTCCTTCCTCTCCTTCTCCTTCTTCCTCTCCTTCCTCTCCCTCTCCTTCTCTTCCTCTCCTTCCTCTTCTTCCTCTTCTTCTTCTTCTTCTTCCTCTTCTTCCTCTCCTTCCTCTTCTTCCTCTTCTTCTTCTTCTTCTTCCTCTCCTTCTTCCTTTTCTTCTTCTCTTATTAACAGTGAAGTGAATTGAGTCCAGCTGGTTAGTGGATTGTGTTTGTGCAGCAATATTGGAGTCCCATTCATCTGTTTAGCTTAATGGTCTCATGGATATTTAATAACGAGCTTGATAGGCCAGACAGCTTCTCCACACACACACACACACACACACACACACACACACACACACACACACACACACACTAAACAGCCTCTTATTCTTCTCCTGTCAGTGGTAGGGAATTGTATCTCCCCCTGCAGAGGGATATGCTGACCTGCTGAATGGATATGCCCAAACACGTGTGTGTGTGTGTGTGTGTGTGTGTGTGTGTGTGTGTGTGTGTGTGTGTGTGTGTGTGTGTGTGTCTGTGTGTGTGTGTGTGTGTGTGTGTGTGTGTGTGTCCTAATGACCAAGCCTTTCCAATGCAGGTGATTTATCCTTCCAGAAATGGCATCATTGTTCATGGCTAAGCTCAGCCAGTGTCTGTGTGATGAAATTGATGCAATGAGCATAGATATGTTTTTATCGGGATGAAGGAGCAAGCCTGTGTGTGTGTGTGTGTGTGTGTGTGTGTGTGTGTGTGTGTGTGTGTGTGTGTGTGGTATTGCTACAACAGGATGGGTTGTGTGTGCCAAGACAAATGTCAGATGTCACCTCTATCAAACCAGCAGCGAGACACAGAGAGAGAAAGGTGAGAGGGAGGAAGGAAAGGAATAAAGGAAGCATGTGAAGGGGGAAGGAAGGAAGGAAGCAAGGGAGAAGGGAGGAAGGAAGGATGTAGGGAAGGAATATTTGTCTTCTCTTCAGCATTGGTGAACTGTCACTTTAAGATGCAAAATCAAGTCATGGCAACAGTAGCCTGGTAACAAGGGAGGACCTGGTCGCCGTGACGATGGCCCTCATGATTTCGCTGTAATACCCAGAAGGCACTGGGGCAGGAAGGCAGACGACCAAACAAACAATCTAACTATTTATAGATCTGGTATGTACACACACTCGTGTCTTCCTCCCCCGGTCTGTAGTTTCTCCCATGTCTTCCTCCCCAGGTCTGTAGTTTCTTTCATGTCTTCCTCCCCCGGTCTGTAGTTTCTCCCATGTCTTCCTCCCCCGGTCTGTAGTTTCTTTCATGTCTTCCTCCCCCGGTCTGTAGTTTCTTTCATGTCTTCCTCCCCCGGTCTGTAGTTTCTCCCATGTCTTCCTCCCCCGGTCTGTAGTTTCTCCCATGTCTTCCTCCCCCGGTCTGTAGTTTCTCTCATGTCTTCCTCCCCCGGTCTGTAGTTTCTCCCATGTCTTCCTCCCCCGGTCTGTAGTTTCTCCCATGTCTTCCTCCCCCGGTCTGTAGTTTCTCCCATGTCTTCCTCCCCCGGTCTGTAGTTTCTCCCATGTCTTCCTCCCCCGGTCTGTAGTTTCTCCCATGTCTTCCTCCCCCGGTCTGTAGTTTCTCCCATGTCTTCCTCCCCCGGTCTGTAGTTTCTCTCATGTCTTCCTCCCCCGGTCTGTAGTTTCTCCCATGTCTTCCTCCCCCGGTCTGTAGTTTCTCCCATGTCTTCCTCCCCCGGTCTGTAGTTTCTCCCATGTCTTCCTCCCCCGGTCTGTAGTTTCTCCCATGTCTTCCTCCCCCGGTCTGTAGTTTCTCCCATGTCTTCCTCCCCCGGTCTGTAGTTTCTCTCATGTTTCATCTGTCTCTCTCTCTCCCTGTCTCTCTCTCTCTCTCTCCCTGTCTCTCTCTCTCTCTCTCTCTCCCTGTCTCTCTCTCTCTCTCTCTCCCTGTCTCTCTCTCTCTCTCTCTCCCTGTCTCTCTCTCTCTCTCTCTCCCTGTCTCTCTCTCTCTCTCTCCTTGTCTCTCTCTCTCGCTCTCTCTCCCTGTCTCTCTCTCTCTCTCTCATTGTCTCTCTCTACCTCTCTCGCCCTCCATCGCTCTCTCTCTCTCTCTCT
>JAXDDW010000225.1:195000-197500 GCA_034670385.1 Hoplostethus mediterraneus | reverse complement strand
AACCAAAAACAAACAAGATAATAAGAAATAAAATAAATAATAATTTAATTTAATAATTAAAACAAAAGCCCTGTTAACGGCGTTAGCCCCGCTAACCCCAGTAGCCCGTTAACCCTGTTAGCCCCGTTAGCGTTAGCCCCGGTAACAATGTTAGCCCCGCTAACCCCAGTAGCCCCGTTAGCCCCGGTAACAATGTTAGCCCCGCTTATACCAGTAGCCCCGGTAACCCCAGTATCCCCATTATCCCCGGTAACCCCAGTATCCCCATTAGCCCCGGTAACCCCAGTATCCCCATTAGCCTCGGTAACCCCAGTAGCCCCGTTAGCCCACGTAACGATATTACCCCCACTAACCCCAGTAGCCCCGGTAACCATGTTAGCCCTGCTAACCCCTGTAGCCCCGGTAGCCCCAGTAACCATGTTAGTCCCGGTAGCCCTGTTAGCCCCAGTAACCTCAGTAGCCCCAGTAACCCCATTAGCCTCGGTATCCCAGTACTCCTGGTAACCCCATTAGCCCTGCTAACCCCTGTAGCCCCGGTAGCCCCAGTAACCATGTTAGTCCCGGTAGCCCTGTTAGCCCCAGTAACCTCAGTAGCCCCAGTAACCCCCGTTAGCCTCAGTATCCCAGTACTCCTGGTAACCCCATTAGCCCCGGTAATCCCAGTAGCCCCGGTAGCCCCGGTAACCCCAGTAGCCCCGGTAACCACGTTAGCCCCCGTAACCCCAGGAGCCCCAGTAGCCCCAGTAGCCCCGGTAACCACGTTAGCCCCGGTAACCACGTTAGCCCCGGTAACCACGTTAGCCCCGGTAACCCCAGTAGTCCCTAAATCTGCACAAAAGGTTCTACTGCCGGACAGTAGAGGAGGAGAAAGGAGGAGAAGAAAAGAGAGAAGTAGTGAGAAAATGAGAAGAGGAGAGGAAAGGAGACATTGTTGTTTATTTCTGTCCAGTCTGGTTAGGCTTTCCTCACTCCTCCCTCCTCCTCACTCCTCCTCACTCCTCTTTCTTCTTCTCTCTCTTCTTTCCTTTCCTTCCCTCCTTTCTTTTTCTTGTTCTTCTCTCTGCTTGTCCCTTTTCTTTCTTTTCTATCTGTATCTCCCTTCTTCCATCTTCTCATCTTTCTTCCTCTGTATTTTTCTCTTCCTCTTCTCCTCCATCTTCATATGTTGAAGACCATCTCTCCATCATCCCCTCTCTCTCTCTCCCCCCCTCTCTCTCTCTCTTTTTCTCTCTTCTATTTGTACCTAACTTGAAATGACAGATTTGTGTCGGGTTGTGTGTGTGTGTGTGTGTGTGTGTGTGTGTGTGTGTGTGCGATAGAGAGAGAGAACACACCTGTGCTGACTCAGCACCTCGTCACCTCTCCTCTTTAATCATGTTGTGCACCTGTTCTACCTCTATCTGTCTCTCTCTTTTTGTCTCTCTCTCTGTCTCTCCCCCTCTGTCTCTCTCTCTATCTCTCTCTCTGTCTTTCTCTCTATTCTATTCTATTCTATTCTATTCCAGATTTCATCTTAAAGTATCTAAATAAAAACCTGAATGTCTGAATAAACCTGAAACCTGAATAAAAACCTCAATGTTGCACCTTCTTCACCTCCCCTGCCCTCCACCCAGTGCATGCTAGGATAGCGTCCATCCCTGTGACCCTGAATAGAAATAAGCAGGTAAAGAAAATGATAATATAATAATAATAGTAATAATACTACTACTACTACTACTAATAATAGTAATAATAATAATAGTAATAATAGTAATAATAATAATAATAATAGTAGTAATAATAATAGTAATAATAATAATTATAACAGTAATAATAATAGTAATAATAGTAATAATAACAATAATAACAGTAATAATAATAGTAATAACAGTAATAATAATAGTAATAATAGAAATAGTAATAATAATAATAATAATAATAATAACTAGCAATAATAGTAATAACAGTAATAATAATAATAATAACTAGCAATAATAGTAATAACAGTAATAATAATAATAATAATAACTAGCAATAATAGTAATAACAGTAATAACAATAATAATAATAACTGTAATAATAATAGTAATAACAGTTATAATAATAGTAATAACAGTAATAATAATAATAATAATAGTAATAATAGTAATAACAGTAATAATAATAGTAATTATTATTAGACAAAATATTGTGTTGTGTTCTATTCTGTTCTGCTCTATTCTATTGTGTTCTGTTGTGTTTTATTCTAATGTGGTGTGTTCTATTCTATCCTGTTCACACACAGGAAGGGAAGGAGAGAGAGGGAGAGAGAGAGAGAGTCACAACACCTTAACATCAAGCCTTGAATTAGGTGTGTGTGTGTGTGTGTGTGTGTGTGTGCCTCTCTCTCTGTCTGTAGCGTCAGTTACTTTGACTCTTCAACTGTTCTCAGTAGATTTCAACAAATAGGATAGAATACAATAGAACAGAATAGAATGTCTCTCTCTCTCGTTTTCTCTCTCTCTCTCTCTCTCTCTCTGTC
>JAXDDW010000225.1:147500-192500 GCA_034670385.1 Hoplostethus mediterraneus | reverse complement strand
ACTAGCCTACCAGCCTCTACCAACCTCTACTAGCCTCTACTAGCCTGTCAACCTCTACCAGCCTCTACCAGCCTCTACCAGCCTCTACCAGCCTCTACTAGCCTACCAGCCTCTACCAACCTCTACTAGCCTCTACCAGCCTGTCAACCTCTACCAGCCTCTACCAGCCTCTACCAACCTCTACTAGCCTCTACCAGCCTACCAGCCTCTACTAGCTTCTACTAGCCTCTACCAGCCTCTACCAGCCTACCAGCCTCTCCCAGCCTCTACTAGCCTCTACCAGCCTCTACCAGCCTCTACTAGCCTCTACCAGCCTACCAGCCTCTACTAGCTTCTACTAGCCTCTACTAGCCTCTACCAGCCTCTACCAGCCTACCAGCCTCTACTAGCTTCTACTAGCCTCTACTAGCCTCTACTAGCCTCTACCAGCCTCTACCAGCCTACCAGCCTCTCCCAGCCTCTACTAGCCTCTACTAGCCTACCAGCCTCTACCAGCCTCTACCAGCCTCTACCAGCCTCTACTAGCGTCTACCAGCCTACCAGCCTCTACCAATCTCTACCAGCCTCTACCAGCCTCTGGAGTCTAATTTCCAAGGCTCCAACACCAGGAACATGTGGACTGGCCTTAGAGCCATCACAGACTAGGTGAAGGAGAAGACCAGCAGTGCTGTGCTGACATCTGCATCTTTCCCAGATGAACTTAACACCTTCTACGCTTTGAGAACACCTCCCCGGCTGTGGAGGTCCCAGAGGCCCAGGACTCCTGCCCGCTAACAGTATCCAGAGAGGATGTGTGCAGAGCCTTCAAAAGGACAAATCCACACAAGGCACCTGGACCTGATGGCGTTCCAGGCCGGGTCCTCAAGGCGTGTGCGGTTCAGCTGGCGGATGTTTTCACAGACATTTTCAACCTGTCTGCTCCAGTCCGTGGCCCCCCTTTAAGAAGTCCAAAGAAGCCCTCTGCCTCAACGACTACCGCCCAGTGGCACTCACCTCCACCATCATGAAGTGCTTTGAGGGGTTAGTCAAAACCTTCATCACCTCCACCCTCCCTGAATCACTGGACCCCCTGCAATTTGCATACAGACCAAACAGGTCTACAGACGACGCCATCTCCCTAGCCCTCCACACTGCCCTTTCACACCTGGACCAGAAGAGCACCTATGTGAGGATGCTGTTCATAGATTACAGCTCGGCATTCAACACCATCGTGCCCTCCAAGGAGGTCCTCTATCAGGTCCTCTACCAGCAGCGTAGCAGGAAGAAGGCCAGCAGGATCCTGAAGGATCCTTTCCACCCCAGACACAAGCTGTTCTGCCTGCTGCCCTCAGGCAGACGGTTTCGTAGCATCCGGACTCACACCACCAGACTCAAAGACAGTTTCTTCCCACAAGCCATCAGGCTCTTGAACAAACACACCTGAGCCCCCCCACACGCCCCCCCCACGCACAACAGGCCACTTTACTTCGAGGTCACCTTACACTCCGCTACACTTTATAACTTGTAACTTTTGTACATTTATAACTTTATAATTTATAACTTTGTACTTATAACTTTGTACTTTATAACTTTGTACTTTTTCTATTATATTTTGTACTTTTTCTATTATATTTCTTGGTTTTTTAAAAATTATGTGTGTTAATATTTGTTCACAGCATTAGCGTAAGGTGGCGGAGAGACATAAGAATTTCATTGCCAACTTTTGCTTTTTTGTGAATGTTTGTGCATATGACAATAAAAAACCTTGAACCTTGAACCATCCTGTCAGCCTCTACCAACCTCTACCAACCTCTACCAACCTCTACCAGCCTCTACCAACCTCTACCAGCCTCTACCAACCTCTACCAACCTCTACCAGCCTCTACTAGCCTCTACCAACCTCTACCAGCCTCTACCAACCTCTACCAGCCTCTACCAACCTCTACCAGCCTCTACCAACCTCTACCAACCTCTACCAGCCTCTACCAACCTCTACCAGCCTCTACCAACCTCTACCAACCTCTACCAGCCTCTACCAGCCTCTACCAACCTCTACCAACCTCTACCAACCTCTACCAGCCTCTACCAACCTCTACCAGCCTCTACCAACCTCTACCAACCTCTACCAGCCTCTACCAGCCTCTACCAACCTCTACCAACCTCTATCAGCCTCTACCAACCTCTACCAACCTCTACCAACCTCTACCAGCCTCTACCAACCTCTACCAACCTCTACCAGCCTCTACCAACCTCTACCAACCTCTACCAGCCTCTACTCTCATTCTACTTTGTGTCCACCGGGTCGATTTGGAGGGAAATCTGCTGGATTGCTTTACGGCACCAAACAGGAAGAGGGCGCTGTTCTTCACCAAACAGGAAGAGGGCGCTGTTCTTCACCAAACAGGAAGAGGGCGCTGTTCTTCACCAAACAGGAAGAGGTTCTGTTCTTCCAGCGCTAACGGAGATAAAGATAAAGAGTTTCTGGAGACGGCAGATGGAGGAAGGAGAGAAAGGAAGATGGAGAAATCACTTCAACATGTTGATCCTCTTCAGGGGAGACAAAGACACCAGGGAGGGGCTGATGGGAAATGTAGTCTTAATGTGGAGAAACACTAGTAACAACACCACTGGTATAGAGGCTACCAGTGGTCTCTATGGTCTCTTCAAAATTCTACTCAGAGCACCTTTAAGTTTTTTTTTATCAGAGTAGTGTGATCTCATTACATGTAATCCATTACTCTACAAGGCCTGTTGTGTGTTTCAGTGCCTCAGCTCCTCTCTGAGCACAGAATAGAAACAGAATAGAAACAGCTCATGAAGGAAATATATTTAAACGCTCCTTATAAACATCAACTGTCTGTCTGCCCAAGGCTCTGTGTGTGTGTGTGTGTGTGTGTGTGTGTGTGTGTGTGTGTGTGTGTGTGTGTGTGTGTGTGCGTGGGTGTGTTTGTGTGTGTGTGTGTCCAAGGCTGGCCTCTCTCTGTTTCCAGACTGTGAATATATTCATAAGTTAGCTGTTGACTCAGGTAGTTGGCTTACCTGTCCACACACACACACACACACACACACACACACACACACACACACACACACCCCTACCTAAGCGACTACCTGCTGTGTCTTTGTCCAGATATTTAACATCTTATCCGTGGGGTTCCTTACTCAGCAGAAAGCCCATTTCCTGTCCTTCCATCTCCCATCTCGTCCCATTGTCGAATTAAACTCCCATGATGCTTAGCAAGCAGGGCCCTTTGAAGTGTGTTCTGGGGGATTTCCTGACGGTTTGTCCAGATTTCACCGTCAAAGTGAACAGATGGCAGTTTCCTGTCGGCTGGCGTGAGGGTTTGGACCGTGAAGCATCGCTGTATCCAGGCCAGCGCTCAGTACTAGTACTAATACTACAACTACTACCTGTACTAATACTAATATGAATACCAATACCAGTACTAATACTAACACCAGTACTAATTCTAATACCAATACTAATACCAGTACTAATACTATGACTATTACTAATACTAATACCAGTACTAATTCTAATATCAATACTAATACTAATACTAATACCAGTACTAATACTAGTACTACTACTAATTCAAATACTAATACCTATTCCAACATTAATACTAATACCAGTTCTAATTCTAATAACAATATCAATGCTAGTACTAATACTAATACCAATACCAGTACAATTACTAATACCAATATAAATTCTAATACCAATATCAGTACTATCACTAATACCAATATCAATACTGGTACTAATACTAATACCAATACCAGTACTATTAGTAATACCAATATCAATAATAGTACTAATATCAATCTGGTTTGGGGACCTGAGGAGTTTTAAGTGGTGTGGCCTTCTGATTGGCTGAGAAAACAACCAATCAGAAGGCAGCGTGTTGGATTGGACGAGGTTTAAATAGTTCTGAGTATCTTTTTTCATGTTGTTCTCCTCGACAACAGGGTAATATCAGCCAATCAGAGGAGAGTGTGGTGGACTGGATCAGGTGTAACTGGTTCTGATTGGTTATGTTGTGTTGTTTTATTCAGCAGAAAGACGATATCAGCCTATCAGAGGGCAGCACGGTGGACCTGAGAAAGCCGGGCGAGGAAGAGGATGAGTACTCAGAGATGGCTGAAGAGGCCATGGACCCAGACAACTGCTTCCCCGACAGTGAGAACACACACACACACACACACACACACACACACACACACACACAGAGTTGTGTTGTCCAGGCCAGTCAAATCCATTTCAGCCAATCAGACGGCAGAGGCCACGAGGCCACACAAGTTACAGCAGCTTCCTGTCAGCGGAGCGTCATCACCACATCGCCGGACCCAAAACGGGACTTGAACTCATGACGATGTGAGGACGGTGCTCGTTACCGTGACGTCCCGGGTTCAAATCCAGCCCATGTGACATCCCTCCTCTCTCGCCGACATTTCCTCTCTCTACTGCTCACAGTCAAATAAGGCAAAATGACAAAACTAGTCTTGAAAGAAATATTATCTCTGTAACCAGATCTCAACTAGTATTATCTCTGTAACCTGATCTCAACTAGTATTATCTCTGTAACCTGATCTCAACTAGTATTATCTCTGTAACCTGATCTCAACTAGTATTATCTATATAACCAGATCTCAACTAGTATTATCTCTGTAACCTGATCTCAACTAGTATTATCTCTGTAACCTGATCTCAACTAGTATTATCTATATAACCAGATCTCAACTAGTATTATCTCTGTAACCTGATCTCAACTAGTATTATCTATGTAACCAGATCTCAACTTGTATTATCTGTGTAACCAGATGTCAACTAGTATTATCTGTGTAACCAGATGTCAACTAGTATTATCTGTATAACCAGATCTCAACTAGTATTATCTATGTAACCAGATGTCAACTAGTATTATCTATGTAACCTGATCTCAACTAGTATTATCTATTTAACAGATCTCAACTAGTATATCTGTGTAACCAGATGTCAACTAGTATTATCTATATAACCAGATTTCAACTAGTATTATCTGTGTAACCAGATGTCAACTAGTATTATCTATGTAACCTGATCTCAACTAGTATTATCTATATAACAGATCTCAACTAGTATTATCTGTGTAACCAGATGTCAACTAGTATTATCTATTTAACCTGATCTCAACTAGTATTATCTATATAACAGATCTCAACTAGTATTATCTGTGTAACCAGATGTCAACTAGTATTATCTATGTAACCAGATCTCAACTAGTATTATCTGTGTAACCAGATGTCAACTAGTATTATCTATGTAACCTGATCTCAACTAGTATTATCTATATAACAGATCTCAACTAGTATTATCTGTGTAACCAGATGTCAACTAGTATTATCTATTTAACCTGATCTCAACTAGTATTATCTATATAACCAGATCTCAACTAGTATTATCTATGTAACCAGATCTCAACTAGTATTATCTGTGTAACCAGATGTCAACTAGTATTATCTATGTA
Organism: Hoplostethus mediterraneus; assembly: GCA_034670385.1. NCBI lineage: Eukaryota > Metazoa > Chordata > Actinopteri > Trachichthyiformes > Trachichthyidae > Hoplostethus > Hoplostethus mediterraneus. The sequence goes on along the minus strand of JAXDDW010000225.1, from coordinate 187,011 downwards.
ACTTGATCTCAACTAGTATTATCTATGTAACCAGATGTCAACTAGTATTATCTGTGTAACCAGATCTCAACTAGTAATATGTATATAACCAGATCTCAACTAGTATTATCTGTGTAACCAGATGTCAACTAGTATTATCTCTGTAACCAGATGTCAACTAGTATTATCTATGTAACCAGATCTCAACTAGTATTATCTATGTAACCTGATCTCAACTAGTATTATCTCTGTAACCAGATCTCAACTAGTATTATCTGTGTAACCTGATCTCAACTAGTATTATCTCTGTAACCAGATCTCAACTAGTATTATCTGTGTAACCTGATCTCAACTAGTATTATCTCTGTAACCAGATCTCAACTAGTATTATCTGTGTAACCTGATCTCAACTAGTATTATCTCTGTAACCAGATCTCAACTTGTATTATCTGTGTAACCTGATCTCAACTAGTATTATCTGTGTAACCAGATGTCAACTAGTATTATCTGTGTAACCTGATCTCTTTCTTCCTCTGTGCTGAAAGTAGCTTCCTGTACATGCCACACTACCTGAGTCGCTGCACCTTTAAGGACATGAGTTATTACAGCGTCCTCCAACATGGCAGCAGAAACCTCTAGAGGGTTCACGGTCTGAGCGCCATCCCATAATGCCTCTCTGCTGTTATGCCAGCAGCCATGTTGCCAAAACAAAGAAAGCACTTGAGTAAATGGAGAGCAGCATCTGGCGGCGCTGCGTCCTCCTGGCGAGCCCGTCAGAGTGATCGGTCATGAGCACCAGGCACCAGATCTCAGAGACTCAGAGATCCTGGGAGGTTTCTGGTGATCCAGTAGAGATCCACTACCTGGGCAGGCTCACTGGCACACCGGGGTGAGACTGAAATATGAAATCTCTCCAGCACACTAGAGGCTTTCATGCCTGTCTGTCTGTCTGTCTGTCTGTCTGTCTGTCTGTCTGTCCGTTAGGGAGGCAGCATGGCGGCCACCCATCAGCCCTCGGTGTCTCTCGGTCCTCTCGTTGAGCTGGTGGGTCTGCAGCATGTTGCTCAAGGGCTCTTGGGCAGGACTCCTGGTTGTTGTGGGGAATGAAACTGGGAACGGCCTCTCCAACAACTGGGCCACCCTACCCCCCGCTTGCCCCAATACTCTCATTACTAGATTAATGTACCTGTACTCACTAACCCAGGTGGAAACCACATGAACCAAGCACATTGTTCAACTCCTGACTCAGCGAGTTTCCTCCTAGAACACAGAGATCTGTCTTGGGAACAGTTCAGCCCGAGCATGTATCTGGTAGAGAGACATAGGCAATGAACTGGAGAGAGAGAGAGAGAGAGAGAGAGAGAGAGAGAGAGAGAGATGTGAACAGATGGATTATAAATAGTGGAGGACTGGGGACACCGGCTGGATTAACACCACATTTGTCCGTCCTGACAATTGGCAGGGAAGTCCTGATGGAGGCTCGGTGTGGATCGGTCCGGATTACAGAGCTTCCTGTTTGATATTTAGGACCCGACACAGCCAGATGAGATTAAAGCTGCACTTCGCACTGTGGCGACCCCAGATGGCAGTGAGAGAGAACTGAACTTGGTTTGAAGGACTTCACTACCCAGAAATCCTGCAGCATTTCCTCAGTAAGCTGCACTGTGGTGTCCTCGGTGTGCTGGGTGGAGGAGGTGGAGAGGTTCAGCAGCTTCCTCTTCAGTCTGGATCGGTCACTTCCTGTGTGGAGAAGATTGACCTCCAGTGACCAACCAGACACCAGGATTTAATCTGGACCAATAGGGTGTGGCCTCAGGAGCAGGTTCTCCCGATTTAAAACCCGTCTGTGATGTGAGTTAGTAGCGGACCTAAAACCATCAGAGGCTTCACCGTGTTGTCTGGTGTTGGGTTGGATCAGTTGTTGCCCCTGTCAGAGTTAAAGCCCCAGGAAACTTGAAATAGTAAAAATGAATATATGATATTAAAGTTTAGTGTCTAATTCAGCATCCACAAAAATCAGAGTGAAAATAAACGTTCAGAAATATTAGAAAACTTCGTTCAAAAACATCATTTATCTGTTTTCATTCCTCAGGACTGTGTAGGCGTCAGATCAGGATTTGATTGACATCCTGACACGATGGATAGCTCCGCCCACGTCAAACTGTCAAGCTGTCAAGCTGTTGCACCTGTTGGGGGCGGGACAACTGACGTGCATTGTTTACTGATTGGATGAATGAATTCTCTGTCATAAATGTCATAAATACCACGCCCACTTCAACCCCCCTGTTCTGACCCCCACTCATCTGAACCAGCTTTTCTAATGTTTATCAACCTTTATTTTTGTGGATGTTTAATTAGACACTAAACTTTGATTCATTTTTACTATTTCAAGACAACTTTCCTGGGGCTTTAACACGTAGCTCTGCAGCATGTTGCTCGAGGACACTTGGGCAGGATTCACGGTTGTCGTGGGGGTTGAACGCGTGACCTTCCGGTAACGGCACGCTCTCTCCGAGAACTGGGCCACCCTGCCGCCCGCCCCACGGTCTCGTTCACCACGAGCCACCCGCTTGCCCCAATACTCTCATTATTAGATTAATGTGCCGGCGCCGACTAACCCAGGTGAACACCAACACCTTGTTTCCCTCCTGACTCAGGAGATCTGTCTTGGACACAGATCAGCCTAGCTAGCATGTAGAGAGACATAGGAGCAATGAAGGAGAGAGAGAGAGGGGGAGAGAGAGAGAGAGAGAGAGAGAGAGAGAGAGAGAGAGGAAGAGATGGAAAAAGAGAGCAAGGTGGTGGAGAGTGACAGGAACAATGGAGAGAGAGAAATAGAGGAAGAGAGAGGAGGCTGAGTTGAGTTTGAAGAGGTTGAAGGTTCAATTCCCTCCCCATTCCCATTCAAAGGAAAGGAAAGGACAAGACAATATAGGGGACAAGGAAAGGAAAGGAAAGGAACGGACAAGACAATATAGGGGACAAGGAAAGGAAAGGAAAGGAACGGACAAGACAATATAGGGGACAAGGAAAGGAAAGGAAAGGAAAGGAAAGGAAAGGAACGGACAAGACAATATAGGGAACAAGGAAAGGAAAGGAACGGACAAGACAATATAGGGGACAAGGAAAGCAAAAGGAACGGACAAGACAATATAGGGGACAAGGAAAGGAAAGGAAAGGACAAGACAATATAGGGGACAAGGAAAGGAAAGGAAAGGAACGGACAAGACAATATAGGGGACAAGGAAAGGAAAGGAAAGGAACGGACAAGACAATATAGGGGACAAGGAAAGGAAAGGAAAGGAAAGGAAAGGAAAGGAACGGACAAGACAATATAGGGAACAAGGAAAGGAAAGGAACGGACAAGACAATATAGGGGACAAGGAAAGCAAAAGGAACGGACAAGACAATATAGGGGACAAGGAAAGGAAAGGAACGGACAAGACAATATAGGGGACAAGGAAAGGAAAGGAAGGGAAAGGAAAGGAAAGGAAAGGAACGGACAAGACAATATAGGGGACAAGGAAGGAAAGGAAAGGAACGGACAAGACAATATAGGGGACAAGGAAAGCAAAAGGAACGGACAAGACAATATAGGGGACAAGGAAAGGAAAGGAACGGACAAGACAATATAGGGGACAAGGAAAGGAAAGGAAGGGAAAGGAAAGGAAAGGAAAGGAACGGAAAAGACAATATAGGGGACAAGGAAAGGAAAGGAAAGGAAAGGAACGGACAAGACAATATAGGGGACAAGGAAAGGAAAGGAAAGGAAGGGAAGGGAAAGGAAAGGAAAGGAACGGACAAGACAATATAGGGAACAAGGAAAGGAAAGGAACGGACAAGACAATATAGGGGACAAGGAAAGGAAAGGAAGGGAAGGGAAAGGAAAGGAAAGGAACGGACAAGACAATATAGGGAACAAGGAAAGGAAAGGAAAGGAAAGGAACGGACAAGACAATATAGGGGACAAGGAAAGGAAAGGAAGGGAAGGGAAAGGAAAGGAACGGACAAGACAATATAGGGAACAAGGAAAGGAAAGGAACGGACAAGACAATATAGGGGACAAGGAAAGGAAAGGAACGGACAAGACAATATAGGGGACAAGGAAAGGAAGGGAAGGGAAAGGAAAGGAAAGGAACGGACAAGACAATATAGGGAACAAGGAAAGGAAAGGAACGGACAAGACAATATAGGGGACAAGGAAAGGAAAGGAAGGGAAAGGAAAGGAAAGGAAAGGAACGGACAAGACAATATAGGGGACAAGGAAAGGAAAGGAAAGGAAAGGAACGGACAAGACAATATAGGGGACAAGGAAAGGAAAGGAAGGGAAGGGAAAGGAAAGGAAAGGAAAGGAACGGACAAGACAATATAGGGAACAAGGAAAGGAAAGGAACGGACAAGACAATATAGGGAACAAGGAAAGGAAAGGAACGGACAAGACAATATTGGGGACAAGGAAAGGAAAGGAACGGACAAGACAATATAGGGAACAAGGAAAGGAAAGGAACGGACAAGACAATATTGGGGACAAGGAAAGGAAAGGAAGGGAAAGGAAAGGAAAGGAAAGGAACGGACAAGACAATATAGGGGACAAGGAAAGGAAAGGAAAGGAAAGGAACAGACAAGACAATATAGGGGACAAGGAAAGGAAAGGAAGGTTCATAAACACATGCTGTGATGCTCCTGTAGGAGGTGCGTTGGATGAACGTCAGGCGTTGTAATTACTCTGATTGGTTCAGATGGATGGCTGCGTCCTAACGGGCTCAACATGCTGCCTCAGTTCTGCTGACTCAGCACCGAGCTTCACATGACGCAGACGTTCATCACCAGCGAGGAGAGAACAGAGGATGAGGGATGAAACGCTGAACACTGTTCTGCTTTGCTCAACACTTTTCAGCTCAACGCAGCTTTATTATTAGGCTAGATACATGATGAACACAGAGACGACAAGGGGAAGGGGAGAGGAAAGGAAAGGAGAAGAAAATAGAGGAAAGGAAAGGAGAAGAAAATAGAAGAGAGGAGAGGAAAGGAAAGGAAAGGAGAAGAAAATAGAGGAAAGGCAAGGAAAGGAAAATAAAGGAAAGGAAAGGAGAAGAAAATAGAAGAGAAGAGGAAAGGAAAGGAAAGGAGGAGACGAATAGAGGAAAGGAAAGGAAAGGGAAGGAAAGGGAAGGAAAGGAGACAAGGCAGGTAAAGAGAGGAGAAAAGACCAAAGAGATCAAAAGGAATGAAAGGACAGGAAGCAAGAAGAAGAGAGGAAAGGAGAGAACGGGAAAAGAGGAGAGGAACAAAGGAGCACAGATGAAAAGAGAGGAGAGGAATTTAATGAAAAGGAAGAGTGGAGGAGGAGAGAGGGTGACAGCAAAGGAGAGAAGATAAGAGGATGAAAGAGAGGACTGCGATGGAAAGTAAAGGAGAAGAAAATTGAGGAGAGAAGAGACAAAGAGAGGAGAAAAGACCAAACAAGAGGAGAGCAAAGGAAAGGGGGGAGGAGGAAAGAGAGCAGAGGAAGAATAAAGGAGAGGAAAGGAAGCGAGGAACGAAATAAGAGGAGCACAGGAAGGAGGAAGGAGAGAGGAAAGGAGACGAGAGGCCGAAACAAGCTGGACTCGTCCTCGTATGACCTCACCACTTAGGATAGGAAAGGAAAGGATAGGAAAGGAAAGGAAAGGAAAGGAAAGGAAAGGAAAGGAAAGGATAGGATAGGATAGGATAGGAAAGGATAGGAAAGGAAAGGAAAGGATTATGTTTTGAGGAGAGGAGAAGAAACAAGAGGAGGAGAGGTAAGGAAAGTTGAGGAAAAGAAAAGAGATGAGAGGAGACAAAAGGGAAGGAAAAGAGGAAAGCAGAGTAAAAGCAAGAAGAGGAGCTGCTGAACCAGCTCAACTTGACCTTTTGACCCTTTGACCCTTTGACCTGTTGACCTTGGCAGCATCACGCCACCTGTCCTTCATCCTTCATCCGTCCTTCATCCTCACCACAGTACGACTAAACACACTCGCTCCCTTCCTGCTGGCGTCACGTTTCCCCGAGTCAGCAGGAAGCCTGGACCAGCATGGCCAGTCTGCTGAGGCAGCACCGGGACTGGGAGCACTGGCTCCGCCCACCTGCTGAGACACCAGGTGTGTGTGTGACAGGGAGCGTGGTGTTGTTAGCTTGTGTAAGGCGTGAGTATGGATTGATGGTGTGTGTGTGTGTGTGTGTGTGTGTGTGTGTGTGTGTGTGTGTGTGTGTTGGGGGTGTATATGAGTGTGTGTGTCAAGGGTAGTGCTTATGCATGAGTGCACACATGAATCTCTTGCGTATGAACACACCTGTCTGTGTGTGTGTGTGTGTGTGTGTGTGTGTGTGTGTGTGTGTGTGTGTGTGTGTGTGGAAAAGGGGGTCATGTGTAAGAGTGAATGTGTGTGTGTGTGTGTGTGTGTTCCACATAGCGCGTGCTGTGATTACCCAGCAGCCCCTTGTTCTTGTCAGGTCCAGGACGCAGGATTAAAAATCAAAAGCCAAATCAGTTTCATCATCCAGGCTGGGTGATCTTTTATCGTACGTCTGCTTCTACTGTGACAATGTGACTTTGTTGTTTCTGTCAGCCACAGGCCACCGTAGCACCATGTTGTTGTAGTTCCTACTGGTCACCAATAGAGGTCGGTAAAGGTCATGGGTGACTCACTGCCCCTTTAAACTGCATCAAAGTAAGTACAACAGGGTGGGGTAGTGCAGTGTTGAGGGGGTTCCAGGGGGTTCCAGGGGTCATTGAGAGGGTTCCAGGGGGTTCCAGGGGTCTTCCAGGGGGTTCCAGGGGGTTCCAGGGGTCCTTGAGAGGGTTCCAGTTGGTTCCAGGGGTCCTTGAGGGGGTTCCAGGGGGTTCCGGGGATCTTTGAGGGGGTTCCAGTTGGTTCCAGGGGTCCTTGAGAGGGTTCCAGGGGTCTTCGAGGTGGTTCCAGGGGGTTCCAGGGGTCCTTGAGAGGGTTCCAGCGGTCTTCCAGGGGGTTCCAGGGGGTTCCAGGGGTCTTCAAAGGGGTTCCAGGGGGTTCCAGGGGTCCTTGAGGGGGTTCCAGGGGGTCCTCCGCAAAGTGAGGCATAGTAATATTTTACTAGAAGTCAATTCACTAGAAATGATCCCAGTGAGAAAAACCCGGGCCTCCGCCCTGCTGACGTGCCGGGTCCCTACCCTGACCTCCGACCCCTGACCTCTGACCTGCTTAATGAAATGTGTGCAGCCGTACTAGGTGAAGGTCCTGCTTGAGATTTACATTTTATTGACTTGATAACACAACGGCCTTATTCCACTGCACCTCTGGGAGACTATTGTAGGGAGAGAATAAGGCTTCACGTGATGCAATTATTCATTAATCATCTGTACAAGCTGACACACACACACACACACACACACACACACACACACACACACACACACACACACTGTGCTGACAGTGGGCATTAGATTAGCTGCCCCATTAGTCCCCTAAATGCCAACTCATTGGTTAATGTTGTGATGCTGTTCAGCACTCGGCTGAGAGGGAATATCTGTGTGTGTGTGTGTGTGTGTGTGTGCGTGCGCGTGTGTGTGTGTGTGTGTGTGTTACTTGGCTGTTTCTGCTTGAGTGGACAGTCTGTAGTGGATAAGGACTCAGACTGTTCCAGGTCTGGTTCCTGCAGCAGCCAGTGGCTCCGCCCCTTTTGCACTCCTTTGTTACTGTTCATCATTCTCAAGTAATCAGGAACTGTAATCTGTAATCTGTACTCTGGAAGTAACTCTGATCAGAACCCTACTCTGATCAGAACCCTACTCTGATCAGAACCCTACTCTGATCTGAACCCTACTCTGATCAGAACCCTACTCTGATCTGAACCCTACTCTGATCAGAACCCTACTCTGATCTGAACCCTACTCTGATCAGAACCCTACTCTGATCAGAACCCTACTCTGATCTGAACCCTACTCTGATCAGAACCCTACTCTGATCTGAACCCTACTCTGATCAGAACCCTACTCTGATCTGAACCCTACTCTGATCCCAACCCTACTCTGATCTGAACCCTACTCTGATCTGAACCCTACTCTGATCCCAACCCTACTCTGATCAGAACCCTACTCTGATCTGAACCCTACTCTGATCAGAACCCTACTCTGATCTGAACCCTACTCTGATCTGAACCCTACTCTGATCCCAACCCTACTCTGATCAGAACCCTACTCTGATCTGAACCCTACTCTGATCTGAACCCTACTCTGATCAGAACCCTACTCTGATCAGAACCCTACTCTGATCTGAACCCTACTCTCCTACTCTGATGGATGTTTTGCAGTGTGCTGTTATGTTATTACTGTCCAAACCTGTACATTTACTTTACTGTTACTGCAGTAGAATACCTTTCAGCTCCTAGATCACCAAGGAGGTCAAGGGTCAGAGGTCACAGGCCAAGTATTCCAGTGAGCATAGAATGGGTCATGGAAGAGAGAAACGACTGGACCACAGTCTGGAGGTATGGGGGGTAGGACTGGACCACAGGACTGGACCACGGTCTGGAGGTATGGGGGGTAGGACTGGACCACAGGACTGGACCACGGTCTGGAGGTATGGGGGGTAGGACTGGACCACGGTCTGGAGGTATGGGGGGTAGGACTGGACCACAGGACTGGAGGTATGGGGGGTAGGACTGGACCATGGTCTGGAGGTATGGGGGGTAGGACTGGACCACGGTCTGGAGGTATGGGGGGTAGGACTGGACCACAAGACTGGACCACGGTCTGGAGGTATGGGGGGTAGGACTGGACCACGGTCTGGAGGTATGGGGGGTAGGACTGGACCACGGTCTGGAGGTATGGGGGGTAGGACTGGACCACAGGACTGGACCACGGTCTGGACGTATGGGGGGTAGGACTGGACCACGGTCTGGAGGTATGGGGGGTAGGACTGGACCACAGGACTGGACCACGGTCTGGACGTATGGGGGGTAGGACTGGACCACGGTCTGGAGGTATGGGGGGTAGGACTGGACCACGGTCTGGAGGTATGGGGGGTAGGACTGGACCACAGGACTGGACCACGGTCTGGAGGTATGGGGGGTAGGACTGGACCACAAGACTGGACCACGGTCTGGAGGTATGGGGGGTAGGACTGGACCACGGTCTGGAGGTATGGGGGGTAGGACTGGACCACAAGACTGGACCACGGTCTGGAGGTATGGGGGGTAGGACTGGACCACGGTCTGGAGGTATGGGGGGTAGGGCTGGACCACGGTCTGGAGGTATGGGGGGTAGGACTGGACCACAAGACTGGACCACGGTCTGGAGGTATGGGGGGTAGGGCTGGACCACGGTCTGGAGGTATGGGGGGTAGGACTGGACCACAAGACTGGACCACGGTCTGGAGGTATGGGGGGTAGGACTGGACCACGGTCTGGAGGTATGGGGGGTAGGACTGGACCACAGGACTGGACCACGGTCTGGAGGTATGGGGGGTAGGACTGGACCACAGGACTGGACCACCTCTCACAGTGTTCTGGTTATATCATAATGCCAAATGGAGACACTCAACCAGAGCATCTAACAGTGATGATGATCTAGACCAAGAGTGAGAGGTCAAGGGTCAGAGGTCATAATAATCCTGTCACTCTAGAATGATCATGTGAGAAGAAACAAGAGCTAGAATATGAACCCAAATGTTTTCAGATAGTTAAACATGTTGATACCTTTTATAGTGTGTGTGTGTGTGTGTGTGTGTGTGTGTGTGTGTGTGTGTGTGTGTGTGTGTGTGCGCGTGTGCGTGTGCGTGTGCGTGTGGTGTGTGTGTGTGTCATTTAACCAGGATCGGTCACAAGTACTGTTTCCATAGCACATAATGTTTGTGTACATATGTGTGTGTGTGTGTGTGTGTGTGTGTGTGTGTGTGTGTGTGTGTGTGTTGGGGATGGGGCATTATGGGAAGGCAACAGCGATCAAATGACCCCCCCCCCGCCCTCTCCCCAGTTGTGGGGAATCATTGAGCAACGTTTTCTGAGTAGCGATCAATAACCAATCAATGCTCTGGGCTCAAGGCGGCGTCCGACCGGCCGACAGGTGATGTAACGAGGCATTTACCGGCTTCACGAGCTGCGTTCAATAAGTGTTTATAGCGGTGAAAGTCTTTATTAAGGCTGCGTTCAATAAAAGCCAAGGGGGTTCCCTGACACTGAACACACACACACACACACACACTTAGAGGAAGTCATATATACACACACGCAAAGAAACTCTTTTTTTTTGCTTGCATGCACACACACACACACACACACACACACACAGATAATAACTCTGCCAAGTGGGCTGATTGAGTGTCAGATTACCACTCACTCGTTTTCATTGGATTACTCAGGCGGCCTATCAGGGAAAAGCCTATTAGTAACCATAGCAACAGAAAGCCGGGTGTAATCAGAGCTCTAATTACATGAGAACAGAGGCAGAGCTGCAATCAGCAGCTAAACCACTCAGCTGTGTTTAGCCTGCCAGGTTAGCTTAGCCCTTCAAATGACACGTTTGTAACGTCACGTCTGTTGTAAACCCACAGGACAATAAAGGTTTGGAATTGAATTGACTAGAATTAATCATTTGACCAAGTTCGATATCAACACTTAAGTTTTTATTTCACCAGGCAACAAATAATTATTTACAATGACAGCCGGCAAGAGGCAAAAAGGCTCCTGATGGGGAAAAGGGGAGGAACAAAGAATAAACTAATATAATAATAATAATGACAATAATAATAATAATAATAATGATAATGATAAGAATAGTAATGATAATAATGATGATAATGATGATAATGATAATAATAATGATAATGATAAGAATAGTAATGATAATAATGATGATAATAATGATGATAATGATAATAATAGTAATTATAATAATGATAATGATAATAATGGTAATGATAATAATAATGACAATAATAATGCTAATAATAATACTAGTAATAATAATGATAATGCTAATAATAGTAATGATAATAATGATGATAATGATAATAATAATAATGATAATAATTATATAATATAATTAATATATAATAATAATAATAATATATATATAATAATAATAACAACATCTTTTTAATTTTCATATACGTATTTAATTTATTTATATTTACCTTTTATTTATTCAGGTGTTAAATGATCCCACTCCAATATTAAATACTTGTTCATAAGAGAGGCCAGTTATAGGAACTCAACACTCAACACTCAGACCTGAAGGTGAAACTGCACAAGGAGCAGAAAACACAATGATGATGAATAAGAAATAAAGAGCAAATGTCATAGGAGACAGATGGAGAGAGAGAGGGAGAGACAGACAGATGGACAGACAGATGGAGGGAGAGGGAGAAAGAGAATGTTTTAAGTTACTTTGGTACTCAACCCATATGTGATACAAACTATAAATCCTGAACTGAACTGACATAAATATAATGTGAACAGTACAATCTGTTGTCATCACACACACACACACACACACACACACACACACACACACACACACACACACACACACACTGGGAGTTGTTGTGGGGAGAGGAAGCCTAACATCTGTCGAGGAGTCCATCATTACGCAATACAACATGCCTCTAAACACACGCACACACACACACACACACACACACACACACTCCAACCAAAGTGGTTTATGCTCCAAGTGCTCTGTGTAAATCAACAAAGCAGACATGACATCGCCACAGTATATGTTACCAGGGTTCAGTGCTGTGAAGTCAACACGGTCTGTCTGTCTGTCTGTCTGTCTGTCTGTCTGTCTGTCTGTCTGTCTGTCTCTCAGTGTGTGTTACCAGGTTTCGGTGCTGTGACGTGAACACGACAGCAGGCCCAGGTCAGGCATGGTGGAGGTTGAGGAAGACCTGCTACCAGATAGTGGAACACAGCTGGTTTGAGTCCTTCATCATCTTCATGATCCTCCTCAGCTCCGGGGCACTGGTCAGACGCTCTTTCTTTCTTTCTTTTTCTTTCTTTCTTTTTCTTTCTTTCTTTGTGAAAAAAGTGACACCTACACAAAATGATTCATCACACACACCACTTTGTTTTTTGTAGTAGTTTGAGATTTTCTTTTAATTTAAAGTTTGCTGTAAATAAAACACATTATTATTATTATTGGATGTTAGCTAAATGTATTTACTATTGGCTGGTTTTAACATAGGTGACCTCAAGTCTCAAATGTAAGCTGTACGCCCCTCTAATGTCTATTACACCTTTCTAAACCAAAGCCCTGTTTGCTGCCCCCTTCAGGCCTTTGAGGACATCTACATCGAGCAGAGGAAGGTGATCAAGGTGGTGCTGGAGTTCGCCGACAAGATCTTCACCTACATCTTCATCCTGGAAATGCTGCTCAAGTGGATCGCCTACGGCTTCAAGAAGTACTTCACCAACTACTGGTGCTGGCTCGACTTCCTCATCGTTGACGTGAGTCACCGATTGGTTGATTGGCGGTTGATTGCTCGACCGGTTGGTTAATTGATTAAATGGTTAATTGAATCCTCCAGGTGAAGGGGGTGTTTAAAGATGAGTGGTGTTTTCTAGAGGAAGAGGATGGTTTTCACTGGGATTATGGGTACGATGCTAACCCCAATTTCAGCAGTGAAATCCTATTAATCCCAGTAAAGAACGTCCTCCATCATTTTATACAAGTTACCAACTCTTATGTGGCACCCAGGTAGTGTAGTGGTCTAAGCACCTGCCTACCAATCTTTACCTCCGGCTAACCCTTAACCCCAACCCTAACCCTAAAGATGTCAGGGTTGGGTCATCTTTAACATAATACCTTATCCTATAGATGTCAGGGTTGGGTCATCTTTAACATAATCCCTAACCCTATAGATGTCAGTTTTGGGCATGCTGGCCCAGGCCATCACTGTGGACCAGATCACCACCATGCGGGTGCTGAGGACGTTGAGGGCTCTTCGTCCTCTTCGGGCTGCGTCCCGTTTCGCAGGTATCAGGGTAAGAACCGGCAGAACCCGCCGGAAATTACCGGGAACGCAAACTGAACCGCCGATAGTAACGCCAACCTAAGACCCAAAAAGTAGATGTGTGGCATAGCTGGCGGATTTGGGGGTTTTAGAGGTGAAATGTGTTTCTGATGGGGGGTCGATGTTGTTCTGGACTTGACTGCGGTTTTAAATCTTCTTATTTCTTGGTTGCGCTATTCTGAGGCTGATTCATCACTGTCTCCGACTCGCACCTGAAAGTGTACCTCAAGGAGATTACGATTGAGCCAGATTGGACGGTGAGGTTACAGTACACCCACCATGTTCAGCAGTGCACCGCCTCGTCCAATGTTTCTACAAGAAAAAAACATTCAGAACTCAAATTTGGTGTAAACCCTAACCCCAAAAATAAAATGCTACTAAATTTTGGAAACGGTGACACCTTCGCAGTCTTTGAACTCTTTGAACCCAAAAAACAGGTGTTGCCCTTTCTTGGTCCAGAACAGTAACGATGCCTCTCTTTCCCACAGTTTTGATTTTCGACAATAATGGGCTTTTTTTGGACTAAGTATCACATCTCCCTCTGATGTCGGGGGAAGTAACCTCTGTCCTCTGCTTTCTCAAGCTATTGCATTGTTTAAAATAACCACAGTCATCATGGTTTTCTCCTCCACAGCTATAACCCAGGTCCTTCTGTTTCCTCAGGTCAAGCTGCTGTGTGTTATGGTGTTTTTACTTGTTCACTCAGTTTGATCATCTTCAGATTAATAGAATGATTTTAGAACCTTTTTATTTTTTGATGCTAAATCTGCTCTTCCTTCAGGTAGAAATCCCTCTCTCCTGTCATACTGATATGTGATTGGGTTGTGGCTGCTAATTACTCTCTCATCTCATAGGACGAGTGTTTAGCTAGCTCTTGGTGAAGCTAATTAAACTGTTGCTCCCCACCAACAGGTTTCATTGGTTAACTAACACCGTGGATCAGGCCCAGTCTGTCAGCCGGGCTCTCGCTCTGACACATCTCTGGTTAGACTAGAAGTTAATGGTCCTGGTTCTCTCTCTCTCTCTCTACCTCTCTCTCTCTCTCTCTCTCTCTACCTCTCGCTACCTCTTTCTCTCTACCTTTCTCTCTCTCTCTCTCTCTATCTCTCACTCTCACTCTCACTCTCACTCTCTCTCTCTCTACCTCTCGCTCTCTCACTCTCACTCTCTCTCTCTCTCTCTCTACCTCTCTCTCTCTCTCTTTCTCTACCTCTCTCTCTCTCTCCTCCAGGTATCATTGGTCAGTTTGGTAGCCAACACGTTGGGTTATTCAGACTTTGCAGCCATCAAATCCCTGCGAACGCTCCGGGCCCTCCGGCCCCTCAGAGCCCTCTCCAGATTTGAAGGCATGAGGGTAAGAGTCAGTATTAATGAACCAAACGCCCCCTGGCACCCGTCTAATATGGTCTCTACTACTGGAGCTACCAGGGGAGCGCTTGGTTTAACCTCCACGCCATCAAACCTGCACTAACAACTAACAACTAACTTGCAAATGGCCTCATACAAATATACTAACAGAATATATACTGATGTATTTTAATTTTAACATATGAAAAGTTCTGTTCCAAAATGTTATATATAATATATATATTATATAATATAGAAAAACGGGACAATTTCCTCCCCACTAATTACATGCTATCCAGCATCAGATTTAACAAAATAAATAATATTTCACTACTACAAAGTAACAGCTAGGAGTACTGCTAACACTTAGCAAGGCTACGCTAATGTGACATCCCCAACAAAGGATCAAACCCCTTAGAACAAAGTCCAAGAAACAAAATCAATCAAACTATCTTTTATTGTGAAATGACCCGACTCACCTCATCCAGGGTGTCTGCAAGTTGACTCAAGTTAAATGAAGTTCAAAGACTTTTTAAAAGACCCTTTTAATGCCCGTCGTAGTTTGGCAAGTTAAATATACAGAATGAAAATAATGATAGATCAATCAGTCGACCTAATCGCTCCTAATTTTGCAAATCAATGGCGCACAGTCAAAGGCCCACGATGTGCAGGCAAGGAAGACATGCATGTGTTGGCCTTGCATGGCGCAGGGCGAACACATGCATGGTGCATGGCGAACACAGAGCCTGTTGTCTCAGTGTTTCTTACAGTGTTTCATCCTAGCATGGTCACCTGGCATGTTCATCCTCTACCACATTTAACACCACTACTCCTTTAAGCACGTCCTCCATGTTCCCTCTTAGCTTCGACCCCCCGGAGGTCTCCATGTATCTGAGGTTTGCATGTGGAGAGAACTGTGACGGTGTCCAGAAACATCTGTGTTTAAATTCTGCATGTCGGTGAACTTTGGGAACCAGGGGTGGAACATCAAGTACCACTATAAGTACCTACTACTCCCCACCTCATGGCCTGGAGGAGGGGATTTGACTTGGTATAGTTTAGTTAGTTTAGTTTAGTTAGCTTAGTTTGGCTAGTTTACTGTAGTTTCCTTTTTAGTGTAGTTTTTGTTCAGTTAGGTTAGTTTGGTTATTTTTTAGTTTCATTTTTGTATAGATTATGTATAGATGTTTAGTTTAACTTCGTTTTTATTTTATTTTATTTTATTTTATTTTATTTTATTTACAGTGGGCATTGTCATCCCTGGTTCTCATCTTCATTTTAAATAATCTTTGCATGTTAATGATGTTTATCAAACTGACAGTATTATGTAGCAACATGCATGTATGTACCTTTAGAGTACTTTTACAGTACTTTTACAGTACCTTTAGAGTACTTTTACAGTACTTTTAGAGTAATGTTGCTTTTAAAGACTTTGAGAGTTTATACTTCTACTTAGGTCATTTTTACATGCATTTACTCCCGCTTTACTGAGTAAGGGTCATATATTTACAAGTATTAGGTAGAATAAGACTTCTTGACCTGACCTGACCCATCGCTGATACTAACGCTTCACTGATATCAGTTTGAAAGGAACCAAAGCCAAACTTTGGACTGATAATGACGCCTCAATTTCTTGCTAATTGGTTTTCACTCAAAAGTAACTAAGTACTTGAGTACTTTTTCATTGAGCTACAACTTAACATTTGAATGAATCATTTTCCATGATGTGTGTTGTGTAGCAGTACTTGGTCTCTGCAACATGTCAGAAGTCAGTCCACTTTAATTCATCAAGTCGTGCTAAAGCGTTCTGGTTCCTCTGCTGTTTGTCTCATTCATCAGTATTATTGACAGGCTCAGTCCTCCTGTATCTTAGAGATGATGGAATCATTTATTCCCAAAATGTACCTACAGTGTTTTGGACCTGAACTATGTATTTCCGGGAGGTGTGAGGTGTGCAGGACGTTGACTTGGATTAATTCTATACTTAAATGACGTCGTGAAGCATGTGCATGCTGGGGGAATAGTTTCTGGGGTTACACTCGCACACACTTTTCCTTCTCCTCATCCCTCGTCTCCTCTCTCCTTCCGCTCCTTTCCTTTTCTTTCCCTTCCTTCCCTCAACCCCTCTCCTCCTCTCTTCTCATCTTTATCTGGCTAATAAGATTAGGTTTCACGCCGGTTTACAAATGCTCTGTGCTCAGCGGCAGGCCGCTCACACAGCACGGCACTCGGTGTAGAAGCAGTGCGTTATGGGTACAGCGACGAGGGCTCGAGTGCTAGATTTCTTTTGTGTGTGTGTGTGTGTATGTGGACAACAAAGGCTCTCTCCTGTGCTTCGGTGCTGTTTGTGCGTGTTGATGTACTTGCATAAGTGTGTGTGTGTGTGTGTGTGTGTGTGTGTGATAGAGCGCTGACACCAGCGACTAGCCGTCTCTCTCTCTGCACCAGCAGGAGGCAGGAAACTAATTGTCCCAAAAATACAAACGGTTGATAAGAAATCCAGTGAAATACCAGCCTTCCCTCCAGTCAGCATCATCCGATAAGAGGGAGGTGGAGCTTCCTGGGGATACGTGGTGTAACTGACGCTTACATTTTACATTTTGGGCATTTAGCTGATTAATTAACCACCGAGGTCACAGTAGAATCAGCTTCAGCTCCTAGATCACCAGCATTACAAGCAACCAATAGTAAGGAGGTGAAGGTAAATATAGAAACACAATGGCTTAATCTCATTGGCCAGATTCGCCGGCATGCCTGAATTGTAGATTGTGTAATAGGCACTAAAGGTGTATTTCACCTGTTCTGTTTTTACCTGTTAAATGATGAAAACATAGACACCAAAATCATCCACGTGTCCCCAGTAGATCATTGGCTCCGCTGCTTCATGCTAACACTTTAGCATACACTATGTTGAGTGGTAGTAGGCTTTATGCTAACACTTAAGAGATACAATATGTTGAGTGATAGTAGGCTCCATGTTAACACTTTAGCGTATGATATGCTGAGCGATAGTAGGCTCCATGTTAACACTTTAGAGATACAATATGTTGAGTGATAGTAGGCTCCATGTTAACACTTTAGTTTACACTATGTTGAGTGATAGTAGGCTTCATGTTAACACTTAAGCATACACTATGTTGAGTGATAGTAGGCTCCATGCTAACACTTTAGAGATACAATATGTTGAGTGATAGTAGGCTTCATGTTAACACTTAAGCATACACTATGTTGAGTGATAGTAGGCTCCATGCTAACACTTTAGAGATACAATATGTTGAGTGATAGTAGGCTCCATGTTAACACTTTAGTTTACACTATGTTGAGTGATAGTAGGCTTCATGTTAACACTTTAGCTTACACTATGTTGAGTGGTAGTAGGCTCTGGATCCAGTGATCTACTGGGGTCACAAGGATGATTTTGGTGTCTATGTTCTCATCACAACTGTTAACGACTCTTATTCAGTTTGTTTGGATTGTTTACAATGTTTGTTAAAAACTAACTGTGTGTGTTTTCTTCCATGTATATGTACGTTTGTGTATGTGTGTGTGTATGTGTGTGTGTGTGTGTGTGTGTGTGTGTGTATGTGTGCGTGCGTGTGTGTGTATGTGTTTCCTTACGTATGCCTACGTGTGTGTGTTTCTTTTTTGTATGCCTGTGTGTGTGTGTGTGTATGTGTGTGTGTATGTGTGTGCGTGCGTGTGTGTGTGTGTGTGTGTGTGTGTGTGTGTGTGTGTGTGCTCCTCTCTCTCCGTCGCCAGGTGGTGGTGAACGCCCTCATCGGGGCGATTCCCTCCATCATGAACGTCCTGCTGGTCTGCCTCATCTTCTGGCTCATCTTCAGCATCATGGGCGTCAACCTGTTCGCCGGTAAGTTCGGTCGCTGTGTCAACCGCACCGGCTACATCTACAACGCCTCCTTCGTCAACAACAAGACCGAATGCCTGGCGCTCAACGACACCCAGTTCTACTGGAGCAAGGTCAAGGTCAACTTCGACAACGTGGGCGCCGGGTACCTGGCGCTGCTGCAAGTGGTGAGTTTTCCTCTGTGGCTTCTACTTCCTCTTTTCCTTCTACTTCCTCTTTTCCTTCTACTTCCTCCCCTTTCGTGTCCTTTCTCTTTTCGTCTTCCCTCTATTTTCTCTCCTTCAACATTTCTTTTCTTTCATCTTGCTCTGTCCTTCTCTCGTCTCAGTTTTCTTTTTTGTGTGATTTCTTTTCTTGTCATCTCTTCTTTCATCTTCTCTTCTTTTACCTTTTCTTGTCTTCTCTTCCCCTTTTGGTTTCTCCTCTTTTCTGTTTGTGTCTTATTAGTTCTTTCTCTTCTTTTCTCCTCCCTTTGTCTTCTTTCTTCTTATTTAATATCTCTTCTTTTGTCTTTTTTCTGTCTTCTCCTTCCGTTTCCTCTTCTTCCGGCTTTTCTTTTTGCTCTTTATTCTCTCTTCCATTTCTCTGCTTTTGCCTTCATCAAGGACACAATGGAAACAAATGTGTTAAAGCTGCTCTGTGTTTCATTTACCATCAATAAACCACATTACTGTTGAGTCAGTATACCTCCATCACTACCAGCCTGTCAGCCTCTACCAGTCTCTACCAGCCTCTACCAGTCTCTACCAGCCTCTACCAGTCTCTACTAGTCTCTACCAGCCTCTACCAGTCTCTACTAGTCTCTACCAGTCTCTACTAGTCTCTACAGCCTCTACTAGTCTCTACCGGTCTCTACCAGCCTTTACCAGTCTCTACCAGCCTCTACCAGCCTCTACTAGTCTCTACTAGTCTCTACAGCCTCTACTAGTCTCTACTAGTCTCTACCAGCCTCTACCAGCCTCTACTAGTCTCTACTAGTCTCTACAGCCTCTACTAGTCTCTACTAGTCTCTACCAGTCTCTACCAGCCTCTACTAGTCTCTACCAGTCTCTACCAGCCTCTACCAGCCTCTACCAGCCTCTACTAGTCTCTACCAGCCTCTACCAGCCTCTACTAGTCTCTACTAGTCTCTACAGCCTCTACCAGCCTCTACTAGTCTCTACCAGTCTCTACCAGCCTCTACCAGCCTCTACCAGTCTCTACTAGTCTCTACCAGCCTCTACCAGCCTCTACTAGTCTCTACTAGTCTCTACAGCCTCTACTAGTCTCTACCAGTCTCTACCAGTCTCTACCAGCCTCTACTAGTCTCTACCAGCCTCTACCAGCCTCTACTAGTCTCTACCAGTCTCTACCAGCCTCTACTAGTCTCTACCAGCCTCTACCAGCCTCTACCAGCCTCTACCAGCCTCTACCAACCTCTACTCTCATTCTACTTTGTTTATTTTGGTCGATCTGGAGGGAAATCTTCTGGATTGCTTTACGGCACCAAACAGGAAGAGGGCGCTGTTCTTCACCAAACAGGAAGAGGGCGCTGTTCTTCACCAGACAGGAAGAGGGCGCTGTTCTTCACCAGACAGGAAGAGGGCGCTGTTCTTCACCAGACAGGAAGAGGGCGCTGTTCTTCACCAGACAGGAAGAGGGCGCTGTTCTTCACCAGACAGGAAGAGGGCGCTGTTCTTCACCAGACAGGAAGAGGGCGCTGTTCTTCACCAGACAGGAAGAGGGCGCTGTTCTTCACCAAACAGGAAGAGGGCGCTGTTCTTCCAGCGCTAATGGAGATAAAGATAAAGAGTTTCTGGAGACGGCAGATGGAGGAAGGAGAGAAAGGAAGATGGAGGAATCTCTTCAGGAGAGACAAAGACACCAGGGAGGGGCTGATGGGAAATGTAGTCTTAATGTGGAGAAACACTAGTAACAACACCACTGGTGAGGTAGAGGCTACCGGTGGTCTCCATGGTCTCACTGGTTTCCAGTCATTCTACCAGGTAGGACCAGTGGTGTGATGGTAACATGTCTGATCCACAGAACGACTTAAACCAGTCAGACGAATCGAGACAAAAACACACGAGGTTAGCCTTTTCCACTCCTCCTCCTCCTCCCTCCTTCCCTCTTTTCTTTCCCTTCTTTCTTTTTAGCCTTAATTTCCTCCCACACTCCCACTTTCTCTCCCTCTGTCTGTCTCTCCATCACTCCGTCTCTCTCTACCCTCTTTGACTTTTCCACTTCCTCCTCTCTCTCCATCTTCGTGCGTCACTTTTCTTTCTTTCCATTCGCTGTTTTAGCCTTAATTGCCCTCCCACACGTCTGTTCTCGCTCTGTCCTTTTTTCGCTCTATCTCTCCGTCGGTTTTCTATCCGTTCACTTTTTAAGCAGCAATTTCCCTCCTCGGCTCCGACTTCATCTCTTTTTCTCTCCCCCATGTTTTCTCTCCATCAGTCTCTCCCCCGTTTTCTCCCTCCCCATCCTTTTCTCCCTCTCCCTCTTTCTATCTCTCCATCACTTTTCTTTCTTCCAGTTTGAGCTTTAATTTCATTTAAACTGCTATGTATGATGCCACTAGTCAATTCAACTCTACTTTTGCACTTTTGCTCTTCTCCTCCTCTCTCCCTCTATCTCTCCATCACTCCATCACTCCATCTCTCCCTCTCTCTATCGCCTTCACTCTTTCTTTCTTGTCTCTGTTGCCCACCATGGGAGTCCTGAGCGCCTCCAATCAATCAGCGTCTGAGAGGTTTTTATTTTTAGAGGGACTTCAGCCAAGTGGGAGGGAAATGGAGGGATGGGGAGAGAGAGAGCGATAGAGAGAGAGAGAGAGAGAGAGAGAGTATAAAGTGGACGAAGGAAATTAAGGTTCAAACTGCGAACAGAAAAATCAAAGAGGGTGGAGTGAGGGGGGTGGAGGAAAGGGATATAGATGGAGGGAGGGAGAGAGAGAGAGGGAAGGATGATGGGAGGTTTGTAGGGTCGGAGAGAGAGAAGAGGGAGGGAAAGGAAGGAAGGAAGGAGAGGAGGAGAGAGATGAGGGAAGGAAGGAAGGACAGAAGGAGAGAGGTGGAGGAAAGGAGGCAAAGGGGAGGAGAGAAGATGGATGGAGGTATGGTGTAGGAAAAGAGAAGAAAAAGAAGGAGAGATGAGGAGGAAGGGAGGAAGAGAGTGAATAGAAGGTGAGATGGAGGGAGAGAGAGAGAGAAAGTTCCCAGTCGGAGTGCCGGTACTTCATTCTCGGCCGCTGAGAACTTAAGCGTTGCCGGTAGGAGGATGGTTGCCTGGCAACAAGCCGCTCAGCGCCTCTCTGTGTTTGGCTGGTCGGCGCGGCAACGGTTGGCGGGGGCAACCCTTCCATTAGCATCTGGAAATAGCTGCACGCTGCAAAAAATGACCAGGCACCTGGATTCGGTCTCATCAGATACGCTGTCATGGAATCCTGACAGGGAGACTTGAGGGCTTTCATGGAACGTCATGGACTCGGAAGGTCATGGACTCGGAAGGTCATGGACTCGGAACGTCATGGACTTGGAAGGTCATGGACTCGGAAGGTCATGGACTCGGAACGTCATGGACTTGGAAGGTCATGGACTCGGAAGGTCATGGACTCGGAACGTCATGGACTCGGAACGTCATGGACTCGGAAGGTCATGGACTCGGAAGGTCATGGACTCGGAACGTCATGGACTTGGAAGGTCATGGACTCGGAAGGTCATGGACTCGGAACGTCATGGACTCGGAACGTCATGGACTCGGAAGGTCATGGACTCGGAAGGTCATGGACTCGGAACGTCATGGACTTGGAAGGTCATGGACTCGGAAGGTCATGGACTCGGAACGTCATGGACTCGGAACGTCATGGACTCGGAAGGTCATGGACTCGGAAGGTCATGGACTCGGAACGTCATGGACTCGGAACGTCATGGACTCGGAACGTCATGGACTTTTACATGGGGACCACAACTCAACTACACTGGGAATTGAACCCACAACCTTTTTAGTGCCTTGCTCCCTATGAAGCAACACTGGACCACTGCCTGAGTCAGTCAACATCTTGGGTCTCCTACTGGTTCCACTGGGAGCTGACCAGTACAGGTCAAGTTTAAGTGCCTTGAGAGGGTATTCCCAGGTTGAACTGGTGACGTTTTCATCATCAGCATGTTTCTTGTTTTTCTTTGTTTCATGATTATTTCTGTAAAGACGTCAGGAACTTTGAAGAAGAAACAGCAGCTGGAAGAGAGTTTGAGTTTAAATGTGTTGAAGCTCAGCGAGTCTTCAGGTTTCATCTTTTACAGCGTGCCCCCGCTCCTTCAGCGGGCGACAGACCATAATAATCACAGGTTGTAACCCACGGAGACGAGCTGGTCTGAGTGACAGCCAGCAGGCGCCCACTCAGACCTATCGCTGCTTCTGATCTCTGTTTGCTCTCGCTCTCCTCTTTCTCTCTTCCACATCTCTTTTCCTTTCTCGGTTTCTCTTCCTGCTTTTCGTTTCCCCGTCAGACCTTTTCGTTCTCTTCCTCTCTCACAGTCTTGATCTTCCTGTTTTCTCCTCACCTCTCTTTCTCATTTTCTGTTCCCTCTCTTTCTCTCGTTCACTTCTCCCTCATCCGTCCGTCACAGAGGAAGGAAGTCCATAAAAGGACGTTTGATGTTTCATTGATAAAAACACAGCGGCGTTACCATGGCGCTCTCTCTCTCTCTCTCTCTCTCTCTCTCTCTCTCTCTCTCTCTCTCTCTCTCTCTCTCTGCTACATTTCCTCCTGAAATAACAGGCTTAGTTCAAAATCACTTTAATCACATTTATTCTTTCAAGAACTGTCAACGTACAGGAAGTTGTCTTAATGTAGATGAAGACAGTAAGGCGGTACTTCGTGTACAGCATAAAGTGACAGACAGGAGACCACATATCACGTCAGCCCAACACCAACACAAATTGCAGCATGTCACGATGTAATTCTATGTTTGTTTGTTTGTTTGTTTGTTTGTTTGTTTGTTTGTTTCCAAGGCGACATTCAAAGGTTGGATGGAGATCATGTACGCTGCGGTGGACTCGCGTGCTGTAAGTTTACATACAACATAAATATAAGTATAAGTATAAAACGGTAGAGGACGATCTGTATGTTTCTCTATGTCTACCATGTTAATGAGGTGAGATGAGATGACATGACATGACATGACATGAAGTGAGGAGAGGTGAGATGCTATTGGAAAAGTAAATTGAGATTAAATTACAGTTGATGAGATGAGATTTGATGATGTAGCATGAGATGAAATAAATTGAGTTTATAAATGAGATTTGATTTGTAAAATGAAAGGTGAAATGAGATGAGCGTAATGATAATGAGAGGAGAGGTTTTGAGCTAGTGTGAGCTGAAGTGGGATGAGAAGAGATGAGATGATATGAAGTGAGATAAAATGAGAAATGAGATGAGATGAGATGAGATTAGGTCTGGCCCACACATGTTAACTATCACCCTTATAAGTCGCTTTGGATAAAAGCGTCTGCTACATGACCGTAATGTAATTAAATGAGGGCAGATGATAGGTGAAATGAGATGAGATTAAGTAAAAGGAAGGGAGATGAGATGAAATATCTTAAAATGAGGTAAATTGATGTGAAGTTAGGTGAGTTATGATGGAATGAGAAATTATAAGAGATGAAGTGATTGGAGAGGAGGAGAGATGAGAATTTAGATGAGTTTAGATGAGATTAACTTTGTATGGTCAGGTGAAAGGTAAAGTGAGATAAGTAAAGATGGAATGATAAAAATGAGAGAGGAGAGGAAATTAGGTGAGATGAGATGAGATGATATGAAGTGAGAGGATGGGAGATGAGATGGGATGAGATGATAGAAGAGGAAGTTAAATCGAAAGATTGTGATGAGAGATGAAAGGAAAGGAAATAGAAATAAAATAACTGAAAGTTTAGATGAAGTTGAATTAGTGAGGTAGGATTGATGGAATGATACTGATGAGATGAGAGGAGGTGAGATTTAAATGATAGAGATGAGACAAGATCAGGTGATCAGGTGAAGTAAAGGATGTCATATCCATTTATTTTTGTGTGTGTGTGTGTGTGTGTGTGTGTGTGTTCATGTGTTTGTGTGTGTGTTTGTGTGTTCATGTGTGTGTGTGTGTGTGTGTGTGTGTTCATGAGTGTGTGTGTGTGTGTGTGTGTGTTCATGTGTGTGTGTGTGTGTGTGTGTGTTCATGTGTGTGTGTGTGTGTGTGTTCATGTGTGTGTGTGTGTGTGTGTGTGTTCATGTGTTTGTGTGTGTGTGTGTGTGTGTGTGTGTTCATGTGTGTGTGTGTGTGTGTGTGTGTGTGTGTGTGTTCATGTGTTTGTGTATGTGGTTCCCAGGTTGAGGAGCAGCCTATTAAGGAGATCAACCTGTACATGTACCTGTACTTTGTCATCTTCATCATCTTCGGCTCCTTCTTCACCCTCAACCTCTTCATCGGTGTCATCATTGACAACTTCAACCAGCAGAAACGAAAGATAAGTACCACATAAGACCCAGAAACACAGCACAGAAGTATATAACGTAGATAAGTACAAATACACAATGTGTGCTAGTTACTGAGTTAATAACCTTGGTATAATCTCAATGAAATGAAATGAACGTGGAGCGTTTTGGGGTGAAACCCTTCACATGTTGCTGTCCTCTAGTGAAGATAACGGAGGTGTTGTCTGGCTTGTGTTTACTTAGGAGGACAGGACATCTTCATGACAGAGGAGCAGAAGAAGTATTACAACGCCATGAAGAAACTGGGCTCCAAGAAACCACAGAAGCCCATCCCCAGACCTCTGGTACGAACACTCTGATCTGTAAGGGCTAATGTACAGACTAACCCCAACAGGGTGAACCAAGACCCCCCGCTGAGTGGAGGCTCGCACCATTAACCTGGTCACTACACGGCTACATAGATTTAAAATGATTGTATTACAAGCTGCAGCCAAACAAATAATTCAGCAGAACTGTAGCCATAGCAATGTCTGTAGCTAGCATCCATGCTACACTGTAGCAGAACTGTAACCATAGCAACGTCTGTAGCTAGCATCCATGCTACACTGTAGCAGAACTGTAATCAGATTGCCATGCAGCCTCTATCCACCAATCTAAAGTTGTGTTTTTGTTGCTTTGGTTTTGCCTTTCATAACATTACATTGTTTTTAGCACAGCTAGCTAGCAAGCGCTAATTAAGGCACATAATTGAAAATAAACAGAAAACTCAATAAAATGTCTTCAGATCTTCCCATCGACCATCGATATATCAACGTTTTCCAAGCATCGGTTAGAGATGTTTATTCCTGAAGTCTCAGATAAAAGCTGTAGCGAACCTGGAAGATTGAACTTCTGGTCCATTTTGAACTATTGATCATGAAACTAAATCACAACAAGACTGTGAAAAGTTCATCCATGGCCGGCGAGCTTGTTGCCGTCTCCATTGGCCAGGTCCTGGTCCAGGTCCTGGTCCAGGTCCTGGTCCAGGTCCTGGTCCAGGTCCTGGTCATTCAGGTCTGTAGGAAGAGAACGGACTGCTGACTCACGTTGCTCTGGATAAGAGTGACAGATAGATGCTTCATGTTGTTTCTGTTCTTCCACCATTCCTCCCTTCCCTCGGCCCAGAACACGCTACAAGGCTTCTTCTTCGACCTGGTAGGGCAAGCAGGTGTTCGACATCATCATCATGGTGCTGATCCTCCTCAACATGATCACCATGATGGTGGAGACGGACGAGCAGTCGCCTCAGATGGAGTACATCCTGAACAACATCAACCTGGTCTTCATTGTCATCTTCTCCGGCGAGTGCCTGATGAAGATCATGGCGCTGCGCTGCTACTTCTTCACCATCGGCTGGAACATCTTCGACTTCGTGGTGGTCATACTCTCTATCGTCGGTGAGTGACGTTAACAGCAGGAATGTAAAACACTGATGCAGAAAACAAGAAACAAACACCCAAGACTAAACACAGCGCTGTGTGTGTGTGTGTGTGCGTGTGTGTGTGTGTGTGTGTGTGTGTGTGTGTGTGTGTGTGTGTGTTATGTGTCAGTGAAGTGACCACTGGTTGGCCTTGATGTTTACCTTGCCAAGGTCCTATATGGTCATACACCACACTACCTGTCTTTGTGTGTGTGTGTGTGTGTGTGTGTAACTGTGCTTGCATGTCTGTGCAGCACAGACTAGTGTGTGTGTTTGTGTGTGTGTGTGTGTGAAAATGTGCATGTGTGTATTTGCGTACATCAGTGCAAAGTACAGTACATGTGTATGTATTTATATGTGTGGATATATGACTGTGTGTGTGTGTGTGTGCAGACAAGGCTGCCTGGGGGAGGTGAAGGTAATGGCAGCAATCAGAGCTGCCAGGGGCGGGCCCAGGAGACACATCACACATGACTGACCCGCTACATCAGCTGTGTGTGTGTGTGTGTGTGTGTGTGTGTGTGTGTGTGTGTGTGAGACAGAGAGAGAGAGATATCAGGATGGGTGGGGGGGGGGGGGGGGCAGTTGAGTTGATGTATGATGTGATGGTGATTCCCTCTCGACTCCCCCCTCCTCACCCCTTCTATAACCTATAACTCAGACAGGGAGACAGATGAGGGAGGGAGGGTTTGAAGGAAGGATGAGAGGGTAGAGGAAAGGAGGGAGGAAAGGAAGTGAGGAAGGAGGCAGGCAGGTCTTTTCCTTCTAGGATAACAAGTGTTTCCTTTATATTATAGCCAATCAATTGTAATTGTGCACAGCCTGCAGCGTCACACCCACTCATGTCCAGTATCTCCTTCCATGGTTGAGCCTGAAACCCTCAAACAACACAGTACTGATGCCATACAGTGTGTATGTGCATTGTGAATGTGTATGTGGATGTGTGCATCTGGGTAATTGTGTCATTTTCTCCTCCCTCCTCCAGGCATCGTGCTTGCTGACATCATCGAGAAGTACTTTGTGTCACCGACGCTGTTCCGAGTGATCCGATTGGCTCGTATCGGCCGCGTGCTGCGCCTCATCAGGGGCGCCAAGGGCATCCGGACGTTACTGTTCGCCCTCATGATGTCGCTTCCTGCACTCTTCAACATCGGGCTCCTCCTCTTCCTGGTCATGTTTATCTACGCCATCTTCGGCATGGCCAACTTCGCCTACGTGAAAAAGCAGGCGGGTATCGACGACATGTTCAACTTCGAGACGTTCGGGAACAGCATGATCTGCTTGTTCCAGATCACCACCTCGGCGGGCTGGGACAGCCTGCTCAGCCCCATCCTCAACAACTCCCCCGAGGAGTGCAACCCCAACATCCCCCACACCGGCACCAACGCCCGGGGGAACTGCGGGAACCCGTCGGTGGGCATCACGTTCTTCGTCACCTACATCATCATCTCCTTCCTCATCGTGGTGAACATGTACATCGCCATCATCCTGGAGAACTTCAGCGTGGCCACGGAGGAGAGCACTGAGCCGCTGAGCGAGGACGACTTCGAGATGTTCTACGAGGTGTGGGAGAAGTTCGACCCGGAGGCCACGCAGTTCATCGAGTACGCCAAGCTGTCCGACTTCGCCGACACGCTCTCTGAGCCGCTGCGCATCGCCAAACCCAACAAAATCAAGCTGATCTCCATGGACCTGCCCATGGTCAGCGGGGACAAGATCCACTGCCTGGACATCCTCTTCGCCTTCACCAAGCGTGTCCTGGGCGAGTCGGGTGAGATGGACGCCCTCAAGCAGCAGATGGAGGAGAAGTTCATGATGGCCAACCCGTCCAAGATCTCCTACGAGCCGATCACGACGACCCTGAGGCGCAAACAGGAAGAGGTTTCCGCCACGGTGATCCAGAGGTGCTACCGCAGACACCTGGTGAGGCGGCAGATGAAGGCCGCCTCTTACCTGTACCGCCAGATCACCACGCCTCGGCACGACGGAGACGAGGGGGAGGAGGGCGACGAGGGAGGAGGAATAGGGGAGGACCCGCCGGAGAAGGAGGGGCTGATCGCCATCATGATCAGGGAGAACTACGGCTCGGGCTTGGCGGGGATGGAGCGCTCCGAGACCATCTCCTCCACCTCCTCCCCGCCGTCGTACGACAGCGTGACGCGAGCCACCTCCGACCTCTTCCCCCCGCTCGCCGACAAGACGGAAACAGCCGTCGTCAGCACCGCCGGCAGCGAACCGAGTGAACAGTCGCCTCCAGAGGGCGAACCTGACAGAGACCGGCAGGCGTCACCATAGCAGGAACCGGAAACATCAAAGACTGATGAGGACTTTCTCATTGAATCATTGAATTGTTCTTTTGTTTACTGAATGTACCGTAGCTGAGGAACACTGCGGCTCAGTGACGAGGGAGGACGAAGCTATGAGCCGGGAACTGCGGGAGGAACTGCAGGACGAGTCAAAGAAAGTGGATTATTACTATTATTATCATTTTCTTTTCCCAGCCTCAACTCAACCGTGGCGGGAAGGAGAAACGAGGAATGAACCGACTCTTTCTCGGTTCAGCTCAACTCTGCCTTTTGTTGGAATAAAAGACAGACGTGGAGACGAACCGGATCCCTTTGAGCGTTTTGTGTCTCTCTAGTCGACCAGAGCCGAGGGTTTAGAACAATTACTGACCTTTGACCTCAGCTGGGGGGGTCAGGGGGTCAGAACAGCTATATCACTGATGTATCCATCATTTATTGGACTGGGGGGTTCACACCTTCCCACAGCTGATCAATATTTACAGAATCTGCCTGGCTGGAGGAGTTGGAGGGCTCATATTCCTGTTGGTGTTTTTCGACACATAACGGTCGACGACTTTCTGACTGACTGAGACTCGAGAGAGGAGGGAAATAATGACAAAGTGATTCATAAAATGTTTTTCGTAGTAAAAGTATAACTTTGTTGATGTTACCAGTCTTTTAATAGCGGTACGATTATTACTATTTTTTATATTTTGTAGAGTAAGTTGAAGAAAAAATAAGCAGTCTCTCTCTTTTGACTCTGGAGTGGCGCCAGCTATGAAGACGTGGCTGAACTACCACGTTGTGATCGATGAGAGGAGAGCGTTTGGTCGAAAAGCTGAAAATGAAAAGCAACTTCATATGTTTTTGTTGGCAGTTTTGCACTTTTGAGTTTACATGTGCTGTCAGCTCACCGGAGATGGGCAAGGATACAGATTTAAAAGGGCCTGAGGTTGCTTTTTGTTCTCTGAAAAACGCCACGGTGCGTTCAAGTAACACCAAAAACTAAATCGAGTGCACGCTGAGATGTTGTGGCGACCCCCAGGCCCTTTCCAACCTGTATTTTGCCCCGGTGGTGAACATCTGGATCAGTTGGGTCTTTGACCAGTGGGTGATTTGTCAATATTTGAAAAGGTTTGGGTTGTTCTCGCCTCTTGAAGATGCTGAGCACACTGGTATTCTTGCTACTTCACATATATATGAGAAGAATTTGGGAGTGACCAAATACAGGAAGTCCAGACCTAACCAGTTAGGTTTCAAACGCTAGTCGTGTTAAAACATGAGTTTAAATTACATATTTACATTGTGGCAAGAATAACAAAATGCTCAGGTTTTTTCTCAAGATTTTAAATCAATCTGAAATCTAAAAAAGACTCTTTGGGGATCGATAGATTCCAAAAAGTGAGAAGCTCAACAAGTGATTTTATTACTGACCAGCTGATTCCACTGTAGTTTCTATTCATGATAAGAGTCTCAAATCAGGACATAATAATGAAATGTTCAATATAATATAATATAATATAATATAATATAATATAAAATCAATCTCTCAAGGGCGAGTTGATGTAATGGTGCAACAACCCTACAGCGTTGTCCCAGTTCTGTTCATATTAAATCACTTGTTAGGCTTTCTTTCATTTTATGCCATAAATAAAATCAGTGAGGGTTTAGGGAACAACCCCCCCCCCCCCCTCGACAAATTGCCCGCTGTCATTAACTATCTATCCGGTCTGTCAGGCTCAGCTTACACTACAAGACGTTGAATCAAATGTTCCGTTCCAGACGTTGTGCTGGTCTGGGCCGGTTAACCCGGGCTCAATCCGGTTAACATCCTGTAGTGTCGACCGGCCCAGAGCTCCGACCGGAGCGCGACAATCAACTCAGCTTGTCAGGATCAGGATTTGACCCCATGTTGTTTCCTCAAAACCTCACGCTGCTCTCTGTGATTCTGTTTTCATCAGCGTCCTGGAAAAACCTCCAAACACATGAAACACAAAGACCTGCAGGGGGAGCATGAGACAGGACAGACCATCTGAACAAGACAAGACGTTACTATCTTAACCAGCCACGTCGTTTCTGTGGTTTCAAGATGTTACTATCTTAACTAGCCACGTCGTTTCTATGGTTTCAAGATGTTACTTCACTTGATTCAACAACATTTCAGACATTTTTTAAATTGTTTTCAGGAAAATCAGATTTGAACTCTCAAAGCTAAAAAACTTAAGATGGATCATTTATTGTCTGTTTGACTGGAAGGAAACAACCTGAACACCTTTCCACTAGTCAGGGTAGTTACTGGGTAGTTACTGGGTAGTTACTGAATAGTTATTGGGTAGTTACTATGTAGCTATTGGGTAGTTACTGTATAGTTACTGTATAGTTACTGGGTAGTTACTAGGTAGTTACTAGGTAGTTACTAGGTAGTTACTGGGTAGTTACTGGATAGTTACTAGGTAGTTACTGCATAGTAACTGGGTAGTTACTGGGTCGTTACTGTGTAGTTACTGGATAGTTACTGGGTCGTTACTAGATAGTTACTGGGTAGTTACTGGGTCGTTACTGTGTAGTTACTGGATAGTTACTGGGTCATTACTAGATAGTTACTGGGTAGTTACTGCATAGTAACTGGGTAGTTACTGCGTAGTTACTGGATTGTTACTGGGTAGTTACTAGGTAGTTACGGGGTCATTACTAGATAGTTACTGGGTAGTTACTGCGTAGTTGTTGGGTAGTTACTGGATAGTTACTGGGTAGTTACTGGGTAGTTACTAGGTAGTTACTGCATAGTAACTGGGTAGTTACTGGGTCATTACTGTGTAGTTACTGGATAGTTACTGGGTCGTTACTAGATAGTTACTGGGTAGTTACTGCATAGTAACTGGGTAGTTACTGCGTAGTTACTGGATTGTTACTGGGTAGTTACTAGGTCGTTACTGGGTCGTTACTAGATAGTTACTGGGTAGTTACTGGATAGTTACTGCGTAGTTGCTGGATAGTTACTGGGTAGTTACTGGATTGTTACTGCGTAGTTGCTGGGTAGTTACTGGATAGTTACTGGGTAGTTACTGGGTAGTTACTGGATTGTTACTGGCTAGTTACTGGGTAGTTACTGGGTAGTTACTAGATGCAGGACGTTAATTGTCACTTGGTCACGGTCATCAAATGTAGAAGCAGAACCCACCTGGAGATCCGGCGGCGGCCAGATAAGCCGCTCAACATGCAGAACCGATGACGTCTCCATGCTGCCGCTCGACGCCGCAGAACGAGCGGTCTGTAGAACGGCCGCCACTGGGCGAGGTTTTTCCAGGATGTTGATGATGCTGAAAGCTGCTCTGCTTCCTGTCTGCTGAAACCATGTGAAGAGTTTAATTTCAAATGGAAACCAGACGGCAGTCAAACGCTGGTTGAGTTTTGACAGGAAACCAACCACCATGAAGACCTAGTCAGGACAGTCCTGGATATTGAATCATATTTGAAAGTGACGGGGAACGTAGTGACTGAGAATATTCCACAGGTTTCCATCTGATTCATCCGAAGGTTTTGGATTGGAGGACGTCTCCATTTGGAAGGAAACTCTTCATATCACAACACCGCTTTATTTATTGATTTTCCTGGTTGATTGCTTTATTTATCGATGAAAGTATTTTTCTTTTGTTTTGCACGTTAGCTGCGTCATGGAGGAGAGGCGACGGCCGGGCGAGGCGGCTCTTTATCTATTTTGCACAGAGAAACAAAAAACAAACCGCGTCGAGCAATAAACGGTTTGAAACCTTTTAAGTGAATTCTTCGGTAACGCTTTACAGACGCTGATCCCCGGGGGGTAACCTGCACTTCCACCCAGGAAACACAACAACACTGCTGAAATAGTTATAGCTGTATAGTACTATTACTGTATAGTAATAGCTGTGGCAGTATTATTGTCTGTCCACTCCACAGGGTGACACACAGACTGCCTGCCTGGGATCAGCTCAGTGTTACCGGGCGTCTTTATTAAGATGAAGTGTCAAAGTGTGTCACAGTTTGTTCGGTCTGCTTCGATCTCAACTCAACACTTCAAACAACCTCTCTCTCTCTCTCTCTCTCTCTCCGTTGTCGTGGTCACCCAAGGGATCTTTACTAACGCTTTACTAGACTAACTAAAAAAAAAGAAAATCAAAAACAAGCAAAAAAAAAAAAGAACAGTTTTACTGGCACCGTCTGGACTCTATTTCTACTAGATTCTATTGAGAATAGATAACCATATAAATAGGTAATACTTAAGACACTGCTGAACTGCTGCGAGGCGTATTTCAGGTTGCAGTTGTGCTGAAGGGCTGTTTTCAGTAGCAATAGACCCAGAGTGTGCCTGCTACACATCCCCCCCCCCCCCCCCCCCAATTCCAGCCATGCTTTTCCATTGGTTGATTGTTAATTGATACTGCTTGATCGGCCCATTGGCTGACTCTTTGATTTCTTTGACTGGCAGGTTGACTGGTTATTCGATTGGTTTAACATTTGGTTGGTTGATTGATTGATTGATTCTCATGATTTTGAAACGAGGTTCACCTTCAACCCCCCCACCACCACCACGCTCCAACCACAGAGCTTTCTGATGGACTCAGTGTTGAACGTACAGCACCAAAGGCTGCATGGCTATGTGTGTATATGGTAGGATACTCAGATACTCAGATACTCAGATATTCAGATATTCAGATATTCAGATGCTCAGATACTCAGATACTCAGATATTCAGATACTCAGATACTCAGATACTCATATATTTAGATACTCAGATATTCAGATATTCAGATACTCAGATACTCAGATAGGCCCAGATCCACTAAAGGTTTGTGTGCTGCATCACCCAATCAGAAACAGAATGAAGCATTTTGCATCAGTCATGCAAATCTACATTTTATGTAAATGTCATGATTTTGTTCACATAATATGTATTTGGAGGCGGGGCCATGCAAATCGAGATGGTACTCAATTCATGAACACAAAACCAACTCCCCAAATGAGCAGCACGAGATCCACTGAGAGTTGGAAACTCTCTGGATGGTGCCAGGTGGATCAGTCTTAGTGGATCAGTCTCAGTGGATCAGTCTCAGTGGATCAGTCTTAGTGGATCAGCCTCAGTGGATCCGTCTCAGTGGATTAATCTCAGTGGATCTGTCTTAGTGGATCCGTCTCAGTGGATCAGTCTTCCAGCTGAAGCTGTTTGTGCTTCCAGTTGGTGATGATGGCTGTTGGTCAGTGATCTGCTCAGTGATCTGCTCAGTGATCTGCTCAGTGATCTGCTCAGTGATCTGGTCAGTCTTAGTAAATCAGGTGAAAAGTCTTCGCTCAACCAACAGAGGCACAGAAAGCTCTGATCTTAGGTGATCTTAGTGAATCTGGACCAGACTCTCTTAGTTTGAGTTTCTGGGTGTTAAGACCAAGTTCAGTCCGCCAGACTGCAGCAGGACGGGGAAAGACGGATCGATGACACCGGATCACTTCCAGCCTATAAGGTGCAGAAGTTCCAAACGACGTCCAACACATCAGACGAGGAAAGGCGCCTCATTAATGAGATGAGGAACGGCCGCAGAACGGCTGGTGATGCAGAAGAAGTAGAAAAACATCATAAATCAGCGCTGAGACAAAAACAGCCACGTTTCAGTTTCCACCGTCATTATTTTGTTCCAGCTGGTCTGCAGCTTCCTTTCCTCTTCTGATGTGACTCCAAAAATAAAACTGTTTCCATTGGAGAAACACTTCAGTCTGGAAGAGTCCAAGTGGTGGTTAGACGATGGGGGGGTGAACTTTAACCCCAAGCTGAGAATCTCTGCGCCTTCCTGTTTCATATTTAAACCAAAAGCTGCTTCATCATTTACAAACGAAACGAAAAACCATCTATGTAACAACATGGAGGAAATGCACAGAAAAAAGTGGTTTCATTGTTCATTATTATCTATTAACTGTGTGATAAATGCAATACAACAGTTATCTAAACAGGCAGTGAGTGATGCTGTATCTTATTTATGAGAATAACAATAATAATGATGAGTATATATTTTTTGCGTCGTCATGGATTCGGTTTTCCAGGCATCCTCTCACTGCTCAAACCACTGTCGTCCCGTTTACACCGCGGTTGGTTTCGCAATGGTTGTGTTTTTTTCGGTGGTTGAAACCAAACTTCATATCAGTCCAGGGTTCCTGCAGAAACCTCATATCTCTAGAAAGTTGCCTTTTCAGGAACAGAGGGCGGAAACCTTGACGCCTGTTTACTCTTGATGTAGTCATGATGACGACGGTGCTGCGTTGCGGCAACACAGATAGTCGCAGCCATTTTGTTTGTGTGTTTTTCACGTTCTCTCAGGAACGTAAATTCATCTTGGAGTGGCGATGTGGATCCTTTATCGGTGGCTCTCTCCACGTGGAACCAAACGGGCTAATAAAGATCCACTCTATTGTATTTGACACTTTAATGCATCATCAATGGTTTGGGTTGGTCATGAAGATGTTTCACGAGGAATGATGCTGGGGGAAAAAAAAAAAAAAAAAGAAGGAGATAAGAGGTTTCTTGATTCAGTACTGCAGCCAGCAGTTTCAGGAGCTTCATGTTGCTGTTGGCAGATGAAAACCTTGTAACTCCAAAGAGATCAGAATCAGCACATCAGGTTTGAAGGCAGAAACACAAAGAGCAGGAAAGCAAACGAACAGTTTGATGTCTAAAAAAAACAAACAACTGAAAATGTGATAAAATGTCACCTTATCTTCAGGGTTTGACGGGTTTTATTGGCTGCTACAGTCAAGCAACTTTTTCAACACATAAAAGTCTTTGTATCTTCAACATGAATTTCAATAAACAAGCAAAAAAAGTGTTTCAAACTTCAGAAGTTACAAGGTTTTCATGTGACAGCGGTATGAAAGCCAGAGTGAAACCCCGGTGTAACGGAGGCGAAGGCCGTGCCTCAGTGACCCACCCTGGTGTAGACAACAATAACTATGACGATAACAATATGAATATATATATATACTTTTTAGTACTTTGAGTTGAAATACTTTTTAGTACTTTGCAAATACATGTCTCTGTATATAAAATGAAAGCCTCCTGTAATAAATGACAAAAAAAAACTTATACCGAATTCGTGGTGATGTGTTTGTGTTTGCAGCGTCTGAGCGATGCAGCACAGCTCATTTTCCCAGGCAGCTTTGCGGCCTATCTCCCATTGCATGCTGGGTAGGACTTGGTCTCTGGCATATTGCTTTTGCACACCACCGTGGCTTCGCGTGCATCTGTTGTTTCCACGCGGTGGGTTCGCCTCGCCGCATCACGCCATGTAACGATGCCAAACCCTGATGTAATACTATCTGACTGAGTGTGTGTGTGTCTGTGTGTGTGTGTGTGAGTGAGTGAGTGAGTGAGTGAGTGTGTGAGTGAGTGTGTGAGTGTGTGTCTGTGTGTGTGAGTGAGTGTGTGTGTGTGTGTGTGTGTGTGTGTGTGTGTGAGTTAAGCAAATGGTTCATTGAAGAACATCAAAAGTCAAAGTCTCTACTTTTCTCTTTACTTTTGTCTTCTTCTCTTCTTTTCTCCTCTTCTCTTGTTCTCTGCTTCACTGATGGTGACAAACTAAATGTTTTTTATATTTTCAGAGGCAAGGCTGTGATGTCACTGTAGAGAGGGAGTGTGTGTGTGTGTGTGTGTGTGTGCGTGCATGCACTAACTTGTTTACTTGGTTACACAACCCCATCTCTGGACAAGGCCATATGCACACACACACACACACACAAGCCCACATACACAGAAATACACATACATCCACAAATAGACACGCTTACAATTCAACGCGCGCGCACACACACACACACACACACACACACACACAGAGGGAGGCATATGTTGAAGGGAGCTTCCCATCTGTCAGCGCGTCCTACTGGAGGGTTGAACCTCATCAGTTTTGTCTGCTCTGGGGACCCGTACTCACTTCCTGTTTCATTTTAAACTGATCATGTCTGTCTGTTAGGAGGCATCATATATAATACATATATAATATATAACAGTATAACAGATACTATTCATGTGTGCAACATTTAAGTCACGTTCACTGGACGCTTCATTTCATTTATTCATTTTGTCATTAAGGCTCAAAGAGAATCAACCAACACCTTCACCACCCGGATATGAAGAAATGAAGATATAAAGATATAAAGATATAAAGATAAATATATATCTTTATATCTTCTTTATAAAGATATAAAGATGGAGATATAAACATATGAAGATATAAAGATATAGAGATGAAGATATGAAGATATAAAGCTGAATTTCAAAATAAGAGCGACACTATTTGGACAAGACAGAAGGGAAACGTGATCCGGAATCAGACGGGATCCTCTGGAGTTCAGAGGTATTGATTGATGAACTTCTAGTTATTATTATTTAGCATTTGATTGGCTATATATTGATTTGTATGAAGTCTCAACACACTCGGTCTTCATGGAGGACATCAAGAGATCAGGACCTCAATCAAACATGGCCGCCATGTGGCTAAAACCATTGGCTGTAAATGTCAGAGTGAGTCACGGTGTTTCTGCCATGTGGGCGGGGTCACATGGGCCTGGCTGGGATCTGGTCTGACTGCAGTAGATCCCGTCACGATCCAGTCACAGTGTGATCTGTTTACACCTTACATCAACATGTGATCCAGATCACATTTTACCTCCAGGTGTCAACAAGGTCAAACTGGATCCTCCTGATTCCTTTTATGTTCTAACTCAGCTTTTCTTTACATTCAAACAAAATAATAGGAATTATCAATGTTGACGACTAACACACACACACACACACACACACACACACACACACACACACACACTGTGTCACCTTGCACAGGGTCAATCCCTGCAGTGGGATTGTGGGTGTTTTCCCTCCCAGCAGACGGGTAAACAGTGTTCATTAACAAGATAGACAAGTACCTGTCTCTCTCTCTCTCTCACTAAATCAACAGTAGTGTCTGTGTGTGTGTGTGTGTGTGTGTGTGTGTGTGTGTGTGTGTGTCCTACCCTGTGGCCTAGTCAACTTTTAAAACATAGTGACAAGTGTCAGCTCAGGTCAGCAATGGGAGAGCTGTCTGTTATAGGCATGTGTGTGTGTGTGTGTGTGTGTGTGTGTGTGTGTGTGTGTGTGTGTGTGTGTTTTGTGGCACCCTTGGGGAAAGGCCAAGTGTCCCAAGCCCAGTCTGAGGCAGATCCCTGCCCAGATCCCTCTGGATCCAGGTCGGACCCTGCTACCCTGCATCTTGCCCCAGTCTGCCCATCCTCCTCTGACCTCTGACCTCTCATCAACAAGGTGTTTCTGGTCCTCCACCATAGAGACTGTAGTGGTGAAACCCCCAGGAGGGTTCAGCTGGTTCTGAGATGCTGAACCAGCAACCACACCACGGTCAAAGTCTCTTAGACCAGCATCAAACACTAAACCACTTGACCATGTCTGGAGGGTTTATATGTTGCAGCCACGTGATTGGCTGTTTGGACTGGCATTAACCCAATGTGTTGGAGGCGGTTCCTTACCACCTCTCTGCCTGTTAGGATCAAGGAATGGCACCTGTCAAACACGCTATATGGTGTGTACACACACACACACACACACACACACACACACAGGATAGTTGCTGATGAAGCATAACAGGGAAAGCCTGTGATGTCATTCGTGTCAGTGTTTACCTCACTGTCCTCACTTAGTCATGATGCAAACACACACACACACACACACACACACACACACACACACACACACACACACACACTACAAAGACAGAGAGACATGTTGCATTTTACTACAAGAGTTTTTCCAGCGAGAAAGAACCTTTTACTGAAAACCCAAGATGTCTTACTACAGCATTGCATTCTGGTCTATCTTGCTACTGCATTGCATTCTGGTCTATCTTGCTACTGCATTGCATTCTGGTCTATCTTGCTACTGCATTGCATTCTGGTCTATCTTGCTACAGCATTGCATTCTGGTCTATCTTGCTACTGCATTGCATTCTGGTCTATCTTGCTACTGCATTGCATTCTGGTCTATCTTGCTACTGCATTGCATTCTGGTCTATCTTGCTACTGCATTGCATTCTGGTCTATCTTGACTACTGCATTGCATTCTGGTCTATCTTGCTACTGCATTGCATTCTGGTCTATCTTGACTACTGCATTGCATTCTGGTCTATCTTGCTACTGCATTGCATTCTGGTCTATCTTGCTACTGCATTGCATTCTGGTCTATCTTGACTACTGCATTGCATTCTGGTCTATCTTGCTACTGCATTGCATTCTGGTCTATCTTGCTACTGCATTGCATTCTGGTCTATCCTGGCTACAGCATTGCATTCTGGTCTATCCTGGCTACAGCATTGCATTCTGGTCTATCTTGACTACTGCATTGCATTCTGGTCTATCTTGCTACTGCATTGCATTCTGGTCTATCCTGGCTACAGCATTGCATTCTGGTCTATCTTGCTACTGCATTGCATTCTGGTCTATCCTGGCTACAGCATTGCATTCTGGTCTATCTTGCTACTGCATTGCATTCTGGTCTATCTTGGCTACTGCATTGCATTCTGGTCTATCCTGGCTACAGCATTGCATTCTGGTCTATCTTGCTACTGCATTGCATTCTGGTCTATCTTGGCTACTGCATTGCATTCTGGTCTATCCTGGCTACAGCATTGCATTCTGGTCTATCTTGCTACTGCATTGCATTCTGGTCTATCTTGCTACTGCATTGCATTCTGGTCTATCTTGCTACTGCATTGCATTCTGGTCTATCTTGCTACAGCATTGCATTCTGGTCTATCTTGCTACTGCATTGCATTCTGGTCTATCTTGCTACTGCATTGCATTCTGGTCTATCTTGCTACTGCATTGCATTCTGGTCTATCTTGACTACTGCATTGCATTCTGGTCTATCTTGCTACTGCATTGCATTCTGGTCTATCTTGACTACTGCATTGCATTCTGGTCTATCTTGCTACTGCATTGCATTCTGGTCTATCTTGCTACTGCATTGCATTCTGGTCTATCTTGACTACTGCATTGCATTCTGGTCTATCTTGCTACTGCATTGCATTCTGGTCTATCTTGCTACTG
>JAXDDW010000225.1:130000-137500 GCA_034670385.1 Hoplostethus mediterraneus | reverse complement strand
TGGGAAACCCCCTGTGACCCCGCCCCCCTCCACAAGCCAATGAAAACCTTGAATCAGAATGTCAATCATTTGGCGCAGTGGATTGGAAAATAATTCTCGGTGTGTATGAAGGGGTACGTGTGTGGTGTGTGTACACACATCACACCACCAAATACTTCTTTAGAAAAAGAGGAATACTTTTTTATGAAACATTCAACAGTGGCATTGTAAGGAACTAGAAGGTATGGGACAACTGACAGCAGACAGACAGGATCTTCATCTACGCTAGCTCAGAGCTACAGGGAAGCTATGGAAGCATTAGTCTTTTAGCATTGCTCTGTAAAGTCAATAGTTCCCCTGTGCAAGGAAGAAGATAAATAGAAAATAGCCTATCAATAGTTCTATTTTCCATTATCGAGAGATGGCTCTAATGTCGACATGGGCTGGATCTCTTTCAGTTTTCAGTCCAAAACAGACAAAAAACAAACAAATGCAAAAAAAAACAGAAAGAGCCAGGACGCTCAGCAGCAATAGGTGAGGAAGAGGAGGAGGAGGAGGAAGAGGGTTTCACATTGTCATGGGGTACATTACAAGGGAATTATTACATGTGATAGACACCAGTTTGCACAGGAGGAGGTTTCTGTTGGTATGTACCATTCAATACAGGTCTGTTTAACGGTCTGTCCTTCTTGACCAAGGCCAACGGAAAAGCCAAATAGTTGCTTTCAGATATTTGAAATATGTTGCAACTGCTTGATGTTCTTAACAGGCACTTGACTGGCTGCAGAAATGGAAGCATCACTTGCAAGGTAAGCTAAACCAAGCATTCGTTGAGTGACTTTTAAACTGCACATACCTAGCCAGTTATCCTCAACCATGGACCAACAGTTGGTTCTTGAATTACTAACCCAAGTCTGGGCTGTTGTTAATTGTTTATTTGGATCCCAATTAGTTTCCAATTTGTCACCAAGGTAATAGCGATTCTTCCCAGGGTCCACAAAACCATGAACAATATTACAAGCTTGCTAGCCCTGGACTAACTGCAGGGTTAGTCCACTAGAATGTGATATGTTAGCCAGCTCGAGGCTAAAGATCACACTTAACTCGGTGTTAAAAAGGTGCTAGATGCAGTTAAACCGGGGCTAAGTGCAACACCAAAAAAGCTTCGGAGTGGTTTCACTGACATGAACTGAAGGGATAACCAGTCATATTTTGCATCACATTGTGGAGGGAAAAGTTTTAGCTGTATCTGCACTTGGGTCAGTTGAAAATGGGCTTGTTAGCATCGCGTGTGTTTCACAAGTCCGGTACCTCTATTTGGTCCGGTCTGGCACCCCATTGGTTTCAGTGGAGCGCTAACAATGCTAACTAGCTGTATTGCCGATAGCTGACCATTACATGTAGTAACTTTCCCCCTCACTGTGACGAGTTTCAGGCTAATGAAAACAAATGTCATGTTATCCCTTTCAAAATCCTTTTAAAAATGCTTTAATCTTTTCGTGTTATTAATCCATGCCTGTGACAACGACCCCTTGTTTCGTTTCCAAAGTATTTGAAACCTGTGTGACTGTCCTGTTTTGCCCGAGTCGTACCTTTCCCCACTATTATCAACTACTAGCATGTTCCTAACAACACTGATTCTGCCTGTGTGGCTTTAATGAGGTAATATGTTCCTGAAACACCTGGATCCGAGTCAGTCGGTCGGTCAGGCGGTCTTGTTGGTCACTCTGCTGGTCAGTCTGTCAGTCGGTCTGTCGGTCGATCTGTCTGTCTGCATTCAGAGATAGATAATGGCTGGCTGACGTGGTCCAAGAGTTTCTACGTCGTATAAACAACACCTGGGTGAAACATACATCTTGAGGACAGTTTGAAACAGTCGATTCTCTCACCCGGAAACTTGACGTCCCAAGCGGACTCTGTTTTTTCAGTCACTATTTGACAGAAATATGTACAGGTAACATGATTTCTCTAACTCCATAACGGCTGATTGATTTTTCTATCATGCCCAGGTTTGATATTTCAGAGAATATTAGCTGTTTTCTGTTTATGAGCTACAAGCGCAAAGGACAGAAGAGAAGTGATGAGGAAAGCAAAAGGAGGAGAAAGAGGGAGGCACCAACAGGGATCGGTCCAGCTCCAGCGACGAGGAACATGAAGGCACAACAACTTCAACGACGTCCGTTAAAAACAAACCACTGCCTGAGACTGTTGCTAGGTAACAATACAACCAGTAAACTAGTCTATCAGAATGGAGATATAAACTACCTGAATACCCGTCAGATATTCAATCAATATACTCACAATGTTTTCAAAGACTTGAGGTGCATCTACAGTCTGTATGGTCGTGTTACCAGGCAGTGTTTTCAATCACAGGACTGTTCTTGCAATTGTGAA
Organism: Hoplostethus mediterraneus; assembly: GCA_034670385.1. Taxonomy (NCBI): domain Eukaryota; kingdom Metazoa; phylum Chordata; class Actinopteri; order Trachichthyiformes; family Trachichthyidae; genus Hoplostethus; species Hoplostethus mediterraneus. The sequence goes on along the minus strand of JAXDDW010000225.1, from coordinate 135,127 downwards.
AAAAGGTTGATTTGTGATGAAACAGGCCAGCGACGCTCTCAGCTCTAACCCTAACAATAAACCTAACCCTAACAATAAACCTAACCCTAACCCTAACCCTCTTTAAAGAATCCTCCAAGACTCAACATGACTTCTGTCCGAATGTCACAGGACTGAAAAATCCCATTTGGTTTTGCTAAAGTTTGGGAAGTGAACTGAAGGGTTTTGGTAACATAATCTTTTCAACTTAGTTTTGTTATCTCAAGGAATTTGGTAACTAAAGTATTTTGGGAACAAGGGTTTTGGTATGTTTTGGACTATTTTTGGATGCGTTCTCCATGGCCTTCACATTGGTCACAGTGAGATTGGTAGGGACCGTCCGATTGCCTCATTCCTGTCCAGGAAGTCTTCTACTGGTTTCTATTGGTTTCTACTGGTGGCCTCTGACGGTAGTGGTGGAGGGAGAGGAAAGCATTTCTCGTTTGTTTCCCATGTTTGGTTGGTTGCTGTGAGGTCGTGGCTGTCGAGCCCCTGGTGTAAAGTTTAGACAAGCTGAAGACTTCCTGTCACGTGACAGTATTCCACCCAGGAAGCCTCTGAAACATAGTTGTGAATAACTTTGATGATCGATTCACCAAAACGGAATATTTGGATTGTTTTAACTTGGAAACTCAATTTTTGTCATCAGAAATGTTGAGTGTTTTCTTTGCTGCCAAGACGATTTCCAGTACATCTGTTGTCTGTGTCAACTGACCGGGCGCTCACACTGCGAGAGACTTCGTTGACGGGTCGCTCTTTTCTCAGCGATTGTGGGCGGGGCCAGATGCTCAGACTGCGTCTATATAAACAGAAAAAACTAACAAAAAAACTAAAATGTCTTCAGATCTTCTCACAGACCATCAATGAGTCAACGGTGGGTCAGTCTGAAAGATTAAAGTTGTAGAGAAGTTGATGCTTGGAGATCTGGGAAGATCTGAACATCTGGACTCAACTTCTCATCCATTTTTCTCTTGACAGGCAAAACTATTGATCATGAAGCTAAATCACATTGGTAGAAAAACAAAGGAATCTGTGTGACAGCTGACGACAGTGAAAAGTTCAGCCATGTTCAACTTTTCTTGGCCAACCTTGTTAACCGTCGACACCGGCCCAGTTTCCCCGGTGAACGCACCGGGAGGTGATCCTGGTTCTGACTGGGATTCATCAGAATGATCTACAGTTGTAATGGGATTACATTTCAGGAGTGAGGTCATCCGTAAGGAATACAATCACATGCACTTAACTTTCAGCGTGCGCTACTTCAGGCTGTTGCTTCACAATATGTTCGCTACATAACGACAATTAAAGCGATCAACTTTATTGATCCTGGTAAGATTTAAGAACTGACAAGGATAGAAGAAAACACCTCAGTTTAGTTGAACGCATTAGCATCGGACACAAGGACGGCCCTGATTGGCTAAAATGGGGAGGGCTTTAAAATCTCATTGGCTGAACTGAGGAAAGCAATGAAACCTGTCTGAGGAACATCAAGTCAACCCTGACAGACTCAACAGTCCACCTTCACCACAGATATCAATAATGCTGCCTTGGCACGACATGGGAGGAAAACACCATGAAAATCATTCAAACTGTAAATGTGGAGCAGCAAACCTCTTCAGCAGCGACGTCATCAACCTCTAAAGCCCCAGGAAACTTGAAATAGTAAAAATGAATATATGATATCAAAGTTCAAAGAGAAATGGTCTGAACAGCTAAATGATGTTTTTGAACGAGGTTTTCTAATATTTCTGTGGATGCTTAATTAGACACTAAACTTTGAGATCATATATTCATTTTTACTATTTCAAGCCAACTTTAAAACACGTGAACACCTAAATTTGCAGTGTGGCTTCATTAATTTGGATTTAGAAGACAAACTCACTGTCGTCTTTGAATCGCTTCTTAAAATGCATTTTTATAGATTTGGTTTTATGATGTTTTTTATTTAGTCTACTTTAAAATGTTCCGTTTTTATTTTTTACCACTTTTCCCCGTTTTTAAATCTATTTTATGTTCCTGCCTTAATAAGCCACGTTGTAACCTCAGCTTGACATTAGAGTGCTCTGTATCTCCCGTCAGTCTGTCAGACCAGACCAGTTACGAGCTGGACAGCAACACACACAAACCTGAATCCACATAACAAGCTGGGGTGTAGTATACTAGTATACTAGTACACTAGTAGTGTACTAGTACCAACACCCTGACCTCATCCCTACGTGTCGTTTTGATGTTGGTTCAGACCAGAAATCCGCTGTGGTGAAAAAGACAAAGCTTCATCTCACAGCCAATGAAACGTCAGTATGGGCTGACATCACTTCCCACTAAAACAAGTCAACATGTCGACCGCTAGCTAGCTAACAACAACAGCCCGGCTAGCTAGCTAACAACAACAGCCCGGCAGTCCAAAGACAAACAGCAGCATGTACGAGTGCGTTCAGCAGCAGCGTGTTGTTTACACTGCTACGGTGAATACACACCCCCTTTGTGATGTCACAGGTCAGAGGTCAACGAGCACTAGGTAATGTACTGGGTGTTTCGGGCGCAGGACTGTCGCCACCTTGACGTGGGCAACACGGCCGAAATGTGGGTAAGAGCATCAACTCTCTAAGGCGTTGTTTACCTGTTGACCTCCGTCTCAACAGCCAGACACACGGAGGTGTGGGAACTGACACGTCTTTGACTTTGGCAGTAGATTTGCAGCCGTTATGGAGTTTAGTGTTTTTAAAAACTGGAGCTGATCCGTGGAGGTGCCGCCTCACTTCCTGTCTGCTGGAGGATGAAGACAGGATGGGGGGATAAAAGAGTCAGGAAGAAGAAGAGAGGAGGAAAGGGAATGGAGACACTGGACCTTATCCTCCCTCCTGGTTTAGAAGTGTGGGGAGAGGAGGTAAGGAGACGAGACGAGAGGTAAGGAGACGAGAGAAGTAAGGAGACGAGGGTAGACGAGGAAATGAGGAGAGGAGGTAAGGAGGATAATCTGAGGAGGAGACAGGAGGAGGAGGAGGAGGAGCGAAAGAGGAAGAGCCAGCCCAGTCCCGTCCAGGTGGTTTTACCATATCGTCAGTTCAGTCTACAAACGGGTCAACAACTATTTACAACGTCAACAACCTGGCAGCACTTCTGTCATCAAAACGGTTCGGACATTTTATTTCTCAAAAAAAAGAAAAAAAGAATCTCCCTAATCATAAAATCCCCCAAAATAAAAAGCTCACAATAAAATATTCTGTCACTACGAGTCAACACAACTAATAAAACAAACACGTAGAAAAAGTCTTGAGGTATTTCTGGTGTCTTGAGGTGATTTGTGGTTAATGAGCAGTTTCGTTTTGACTTATTATTTTTTCTTCCTAGCTTTTGTTTTCCAGTCGTTTATTATTGTTTATGTTGTTCTCTTTCACACACGGACGCTTTCTCGCCAACATGGCCGCCGTCGCTTCTGAGCGACTCGACGCGACTCTCGCTTTCCTTACTTCATACAGAGAGAGAGAGAGAGAGAGTTGCATGTGTTCAATGCACCGAAAGTAAAATTAATAATAAAAAAAGGAATATACAGAAATATATTCATCTTTGAGTTTGAATCATCATCATCATCATCATCATCATCAGCAGCAGCATCGCGGACATTCACTGTTACATGTATGGCATCACAGAAGGAAAATAAAAGTCGGCTCCGACGCTGAAGAGAAAAAAGTAAAAACGAGAGGAAACGAGAGGAAACGGTTCCTTGTTTCTCTTAGTTTGTTTCCAGTTCTTGTCATCTGTGGTTAAGGGTGACGTGTGTGTGTGTGTGTGTGTGTGTGTGTGTGCGTGTGCGTGTCTGTTTCCAAGGCCGCCAGATGCCCAGGTGGTTTTGGTCCCGGTTGAAGAAAGATAGAGAGAGAGAGTTAAGTGAGGAAGGGACCGGCGACCTTTAACCTTTTCACACTTTGACCTTTAACTTTGACCTCTGCCCTCCGGCTCTCGGCTGAACGGGCTGAACTCAAAAAGGTGAGTTTCTCCCGGCCACGCAGCAACGCCGGAATTCGTCTTTTTTTTCCAACGAGAAAAATGATAAAGTTACACAAAGAGGCGGGGCTTAGTGGAAAGACAATAATAATAATAATGGATTGGTCACTTCCTGTGTGGAGAAGATTTCCCTCCAGTGACCAATCAGACACCAGGATTTAATTCGGACCAATAGGGTGACTCTACGGTCGGTTGGTGGGTGGATCTTTAAGTCGGTTATTGTTGGGAGGACCGTGAGGTTTGATACTTCACAATAAAAGCTGCTTGAGGAACAGAAAGAACAACATGACCAACCTGAACCTGAAACTGAGTTGGAAAAAGAAACACGAAATATGAATTTGCATTAAAGTTTTTAAATTTACATTTCAGTGTTTCACAATCTGTCATCTTTGTTTTTTCAAGTTTTATGACGATTTTGTGGCGTTGCGGCTTGGCCAGAACGTGACAACTGTGACTGTGACCTGGACACTATGGGGAGGTCAGAGGTCAGAGGTCATAGGTCATAGGTCCTTCACTCGCCTCCATATATAAGACAATGAGAGAAAAAACAACCAAGAACTAAACAATCAAGGCATTTAAAAGAAAAAACTCATCTGTCACATCTTGTGTGTGATCTGACTTGTTAAGCTGTTGTGGTTTCAGTTGTCTGTCCACACACACACACACACACACACACGCACACACACACACACGCAGGCACATATTTCAGCACACATCTCAACACACACACACGCAACACACACACATAAGTGCGCACAAACACACACACACACTGCGACCTGAATGCATATACCATCGATGCATCGTGAGGTCTTGCACCGTTTCCAGGGTAACGAGCGTTTCCCCTTTTGGGCACCTTGCAAATTTACATGTTCAGGATAGCCAATAGGCTTTCAGCACCCTCAGATAAGCCCCTCCCACCAAAGTCTGTCATTGGCCACATCTGTTGGTGACCCCGCCTCTTCTGGAGAGGGGTCACGTTGAAATCCCCCCCCCAACCCGCCCCCTGTAGACCTGGTTACCTGAGAAGTTTTATTTCCGGGCCAACCAAAATGCTGTGGTTTGGCGCAGTCAGCCAATCAAATCTCTGCATGCAAGACATTT
>JAXDDW010000225.1:115000-120000 GCA_034670385.1 Hoplostethus mediterraneus | reverse complement strand
CTACTACTACTACTACTACTACTAGATATACTACTACTACTACTACTACTAGATATACTACTACTACTACTACTAGATATACTACTACTACTACTACTAGATATACTAATACTACTACTACTACTACTACTAGATATACTACTACTACTACTACTAGATATACTACTACTACTACTACTACTACTACTAGACTACTACTACTACTACTACTACTACTACTAGATATACTACTACTACTACTAGATATACTACTACTACTACTACTACTAGATATACTACTACTACTACTACTACTACTACTACTAGATATACTACTACTACTACTAGATATACTACTACTACTACTACTACTACTACTAGATATACTACTAGATCTACTACTACTACTACTACTAGATATACTACTACTACTAGATATACTACTACTACTACTACTACTACTAGATATACTACTACTACTACTACTACTACTACTAGATATACTACTACTAGCTATACTACTACTACTATACTACTACTACTACTAGATATACTACTACTACTACTACTAGATATACTACTACTACTAGATATACTACTACTACTACTACTAGATACTACTACTACTACTACTACTACTACTAGATATACTACTACTACTACTACTACTACTAGATATACTACTACTACTACTACTACTACTAGATATACTACTACTACTACTTCTACTACTACTAGATATACTACTACTACTACTACTACTACTACTAGATATACTACTACTACTACTAGATATACTACTACTACTACTACTAGATATACTACTACTACTACTACTACTACTAGATATACTACTACTACTACTACTAGATATACTACTACTACTACTACTAGATATACTACTACTACTACTAGATATACTACTACTACTAGATATACTACTACTACTACACTAGATCTACTACTAGATTACTACTACTACTACTACTAGATATACTACTACTACTACTACTACTACTATATACTACTATACTACTACTACTACTACTAGATATTACTACTACTACTACTAGATATACTACTACTTACTACTACTAGATATACTACTACTACTACTAGATATACTACTACTACTACTATACTACTACTAGATATACTACTAGACTACTACTAATACTACTACTATACTACTACTCTAGATATACTACTACTTACTACTACTAGTTACTTACTACTACTATACATAATACTACTACTAGTATATACTACTAACTACTACTACTAGATTACTACTACTACTACTACTAGATATACTACTACTAGATATACTACTACTACTACTACTACTACTACTAGATATACTACTACTACTACTAGTATTATACTACTACTTACTACTAGATATTACTACTACTTATAGATATTACTTACTACTACTACTACTAGAAACTATACACTACTACAACTAAATTACTACTAAGATTACTCTGATACTACTACTACAATGATACTACTGAATACTTACTGATATACTAGACTTACTACATATACTACTACGAACTACTACTGATTACTACACTAACTACTAATACTACTGACTACTAACTACTAGTTTACTCTACTACTAACAACACATATACTACATGATATCTACTACAGCTGTAATCTATAGTCAAAGACCTAGCTTGATGATCGCTCTAGCATTGCTGGAATCTAGCTACAATCGTAATCAACGCGCTGGAATCTAACTTCTGCACTATGTCCTCACTGTACCAAACACAAATTGAAATGTCACAGTAATTCAGGACGATACACGTGGTAACCGAGCTGTACACAGCTGTGATGACTCTACTGGACTGCTAACCAGTTTCCTGTACACAGTTGTTACTCTTGTTCAAAATTAATGTAAAGAATCCAGGTCAGTCTACCGAAGCACAAGAGACTGTACGTCGGACTGTACAAAACTGTGTGTTACGTAAACACGGGGACACTTAGACTGTAGACCAGACGTACCTCATACAGCTCGCTGGAATACAAGTCTTTACAGCTTGACTTTGTAACACTGATGAGATTCTGCTGTCGTGTTTCTAAGACACTGTGGGTTATTATTATCTACTATTACCTTAAGGTCGTTGTGTTTCTGAGGGTAAATATCACCTCTTGACTGTTGACAGATAAATTCACCAGAATATATTTGTAAATAAAAGCCCCAGGTGTTTTTTTTCCTACAGCGTCGCATCACACCGTGGCTAGGTAGCTGGCTAGGTAGCTGGCTAGGTAGCTGGCTAGGTAGCTGGCTAGGTAGCTGGCTAGCGCGGCTGCAGCCCAAACAGCCCAGGGCATTTACACAGCGCCCAGTCAACACACCTGTCAATCAAAGAGTTGCAGTGGAAAGCCTGGGCATGATGGGTAATGTGTGCCTGTCACCTCAGACAGACAGAGACACAAGTCAACAGACAGCTAGCACGCTGTTTAGCATTAAGCTAACGCTGAAATAGTGCAGTATTGCACAATAGTAATAGATACTACAGTGAAGTATTGTACATATAGCGTGTGTGTGTGTGTGTGTGTGTGTGTTTATCATAGCAGTTGAACTCATATAACTAGCATCCTTTCTTAACCATCTCTGTTTAGTGTGTTTGTGTGTGTGTGTGTGTGTGTGTGTGTGTGTGTGTGTGTCTACCTGTCGTAACAGTTGAAGTCGTCCAGCCAGCATCCCTTCTTCACCAGCTCGATGGAGCCCGAGGAGTTCCTCCAGGAGGCGTAGCAGTGGGAGCGCTTGTCCTTCTCGTCCTCGCAGCGCTCCACGCCGCTGCGGTTGGTCTTCTCGATCTCGTAGTTGATGTTGTAATATAAACACTCCCTGGTGTCCACCTCTCCATGACCTGGTCCTGCAGCAGGGAGAGGTCAGGTTAGGTCACGCCAGCCTTCCTGTTACCTGTATGCTCCTCCCCTTTAAAAGGAGTGGAGCTCCTCCCCCCTGTGAAGACGTCCTCAACAATAAATCATATTTGTATGACTTCTACATGGTGAAACCGATCAATACTGGGCAGAAACTCAACGTGTCAGATAGACCTTCAGCAGCTTTCAGGACAAGAAATTGGATTTGTAAAAATTTGTCTCGCTGGAAAGAATGGCTCCGCCCCCGACTGGAGATGGGAGGAGCCACTGAGGAGAGAAACCCTCCGTCACCACAGAGCCCTGAGACTCGGCGTCACTCTCCACTGTGTGACGTTAGCTAGCTAGCAGGCTAATCTCAAGATGCTATCAGATGATGTCAGGGGTTTTACGGACACACCCCCTTCTTCCCTCGCTCTCCAGCACCGCGTCACCATGTGTTTCATTACTCTCTCACTAGTGATCAGATAGGAGGCTTTTCTCTCCTCCGGCTGTGAGCAGGAGGTCAAAGGGCACAGGAAGTGTTACATCATTCAACCCAACAACACCTCAAATTCCAAGACTACATATAGTACAATTCCATGATCAATAATTGTCAGTCTGTGTTGCAAAAGGCACATTTTACACTGAACCCCGGGATCCCATGATCATGGAAAACCTGAAAAGTCGCGGAATTCAAAAAGGCCTGGAAAATGGAGCGTATCGTTTTTGAATCATCATGTAAATGTTTTCCTCCGACCAGTGAAGTGTTGAATGTTGTTGATCCACTTCAGATCAGAAACGTCCTGATAGTTTCGGTCCTAAGAGATAGTTGGAGCAGAAATCAGACCTGGACCAGAGACTCTGATGGATACTGGTCCTGGAGATGCTGCTGGAGGTCCTGGAGTAGTCCTGGAATAGTCCTGGAATAGTCTTGGAATAGTCCTGGACTAGTCCTGGAATAGTCCAGGAGTTTGATTATCAGGAGTAGGAACCCTGTGAACAGCTGATTTACACAACAGGAAGTCTAATAATGAATCTCTCACATCAGCAGGTAAACAAAACCAACGGGGCGCCGGACCACCGCAGCTCACCAAGACATTTACTGTAGGAAGATACTCTAACACTACTGTTATGCACACACACACGCACGCGCACACACACACACACACACACAGATAAAGACACACGCTCACTAGCACGCAAGCAACAACTGACTGACATGCCCACACACACACACACAGAGAAGAGATAGGCTGTCAGAAACACACATGCATGAACAAACACGCAAGCACACACACACGTCCATCAAATGCAAGAAGACACACACACACACACACACACACACACACACACACACACACACCCTCTAGCGCCCAAACACAGACACCCAAACACACACTCGTCGAACTCAGAATCCAGACTTAAAAGCTCCTGTGGGCGTCGGAGGCTGGCGGGAGATAATGTGTGGCGGCTCAGACCCTGACCCCGGGCCCCGTTAACTCAACACTATTATACCGGCAGAAAAGCCCCATTAGCACTTCTGATCAAACTCCTCTCTTCAAAACAAAAGAAAGGGAATGAAAGAGCCGGCAGAATCAGGTTTTCTGACTGCAGCTAAGGAAGCTTTCAGAGCTGCTGCTGACACCAGACGGGGCTTGGGGAGGTTCAGACAGGGCTCGGGGAGGTTCAGACGGGGCTTGGGGAGGTTCAGACAGGGCTCGGGGAGGTTCAGACGGGGCTCGGGGAGGTTCAGACGGGGCTCGGGGAGGTTCAGACGGGGCTCAGGGAGGTTCAGACGGGGCTCGGGGAGGTTCAGACGGGGCTCGGGGAGGTTCAGACGGGGCTCGGGGAGGTTCAGACGGGGCTCAGGGAGGTTCAGACGGGGCAGCCGCTCCACACCTGAAAACCCGACGAGGTCTCCGAGGCTCAGGGGAACCAGAAACCATCACCTCCCATCGCTGTTTGTGAAAATAGTTCCCCAGTTTCTCTCGTCTGGTTTCTCCATTGATCGTAAAAATGGAAAAAACCCACTGAAACCGTCTCAATCTTCAACCATATGAGTGGAAATGGATGATTCATAGTTTTTTTTTAAACTTCAAGACCTGGACTGTGATTTCCTCCACACTGACCCAGTATCCAGA
>JAXDDW010000225.1:82500-110000 GCA_034670385.1 Hoplostethus mediterraneus | reverse complement strand
GAATAAAGTTCTTCATGATATTTTCTAATTAATGTAGTTTAGTTAAAAGTGAAGACTAAGTCGTCACAATCCTGGATCCTGATTGGCTGACAGCACCAGCTGCTCTGATTCAAAAGAGGTCAACCTGCTGATTGGAGACTTTCAGAAACTGAAAGAAGGTTGAACCAGTTTAACATTAGAGGAAACAGTGTTCCTATAGTACACACACACACACACACACACACACAGGCCAGTTTGGCTGTTATAAAACAGTAAAAGTATATTGACCACATAATGGGGAGTGGTTGGTAGCTGCCCTGCTGAGAAAGAGGACGTGTGTGTGTGTGTGTGTGTGTGTGTGTGTGTGTGTGTGTGTGTGTGTGTGTGTGTGTGTGTGTGTGTGTGTGTGTGTGAGACAGCTGCCTGGCCCATTAGCTCACATATCGCCATGGAGACCAAGGTCACTTCCAGAATACTGATGAGGGTTCAGCTTGACTGCAACCTGACATCACTGGTCGCAGTACTACTGAGTACTACTGAGTACTACTGAGTACTAGGGCTGAAATGATTCCTCGAGTAACTCGCTTACTAAAAATCATCGATGCAAATTCTTTGCATCGAAACTTCGTTTAATCCATATAACTATATACAGCGCACTGTGTTTCGCACGGATGATTATTACTGTCGCACAACGCGCTTACACTGTGGACACGTGAAGAAGACGTGATTTGATCGCGCGGATTACAAAATGCAGGAAGAGAGAAAATAGCGAGGGGCTGAGAGAAGAGACGGCCAGAGAAAACGACAAAGTGTCCAAAGTTTGGGATCATTTCAAGCTGAAACTAAACAAAACTGTCCAGTGTGTCTAAAATGGAACTAGCTTACCACAGTAGCACGACGTCAAGGCTTCAGCATCTCAGCAGAAAGCATCCAGTCTACGACACAAGTAACGTTAACGTTAGCATTTAACGTAAATCAATGATTGCTAGTTGAGATGAAGGCTAGTAAAGAATGTACGTTAATTATGGCTTTATGTAATGGCTAGTTAAGAACGTAAATCAATATGGTGGCTAGTTATGATGTCCCCAAGTTAGTTTTGCTCAAGAAAATGACCACAGAAAATGAAATGCTGCAGTCAATTGGTGAAAGCCTGAGGTTCATTCATGTTATCAAGATAGTCACACACACACACACACACACACACACACACACACACACACCAGTATGTAGAGACATTTAAGGAGGTGTATTCTCATGAATAACTTTCATTGCATGTTGGCTTTGTAAAAGCACTCGTGTGATGAAATTGTATGCGTGGACTCTTGTTCAAACCTTCCTGTCTACTCGTTTTTGCCTTCTACAAATAAAGTAATTAAAACTAATTTGAGAAAATGTATTTCAGAAAATGTTTTCTTCCAAACTCAGAATGTAATATGGCACTTAAATGCACTAACTGGGTTTAGTTTTGACAGATAATATTATTGTATGCAATTTAAGTATTTAGTTTTCTATGTAGTACTTCTAGCGTACTACTTCGTAAGTCGTATGCAGTGATAATACTGTACAATATACAATATTTAGGTAGTAGTTTAGGAAGTATTATTTGTACTGTGTACCTAGTGGTGTTAGTTACTGTGTTAGGATGTTTGTTGTATTACTACTACTGCATCACTGATACTGTAGTATTACTGTAGTACTACTGTTACCTCACAGCTGTCCAGCATGGGACATTTGGTAGTGTGTGTGTGTGTGTGTGTGTGTGTGTGTGTGTGTGTGTGTTGTGTGTGTGTGAATGAACGTCTGTGTGTGTAAAAATACTGAATAGTGATCTGGCAGTGAGTGTGAGGTGATTGTGTGTGTGTGTGTGTGGGGGGGGGTGAATACTCCCACATTTCCGGTTGCCTAGCGACAATTAATGCACAGATTGGCTGTAACATCTGTCACGGCAGAACTTGCCAAAATCTTCTCTGTCTCTCTCTGTCTGTCTGTCTGTCTGTCTGTCTGTCTGTCTCTCTGTCTGTCTGTCTGTCTGTCTCTGTCTGTCTGTCTCTCTGTCTGTCTGTCTGTCTGTCTGTCTATCTCTGTCTTTCTCTCTCTCTCTCTTTCTCACTTTTACTTTTTCTTCCTCTTGCCTTTTCTCTTTTTCTCGTTTTCTTTCTTTGTTGCTTCTTGTTCCCATTTCACACTGAAAGAGCAAAAGCATTGAGTGAGTGAGTGTGTGTGTGTGTGTGTGTGTGTGTGTGTGTGTGTGTGTGTGTGTGTGTGAGTGTGTGTGTGTGTGTGTGTGTCTAAGTTGTTTTACTTTTTTTCCAATTAAAAGTTGACCAGTTGGGAGAGTCACTTCGTTTCATTTTAGTAATTAACATGGATTAATTTTTGCCAGTAGGGCAGAACACACACACACACACACACACACACACACACACACACACACACACACAAACACACACACGCAGAGCCGTGGTCAGAGGTGTTCAGCCACAGAAACACTCAGTCTGAACCAGGAAGTGATGCTGCAGCAGAGCCGAGGCCGAGGAACCCTATTGGTCCAGATTACATCCTGGTGTCTGGTTGGTCACTGGAGGGAAATCTTCCCCACACAGGAAGTGACTGATCCAGACTGAGGCCACGCCCACACTGTTTGAAAACGCATTATTATATATATTTATACTTTGATATATTTATATATATTTTTATATATATTTACATATACTTATATACATTTTATATCCGTTCTGTCCTCACTACGCCGGCGCTGTAGTGTGGACGGGGAAAACTACGACGTTTTATTGTCACGTGGTTTTCAAATTGAAACAAGAGAGTGTGGGCGTGGCCTAAAGGTATAAAACACTCAGCTCAGTTAACCTGAACAAACTGTTAGCTAGTTAACTAGCCAGCAAGCTAATTTCAGCATCAGCATCAGTCCAGACTGACTACCCATAATGCCTTGTGTTCTGGGGTGGTTTCCTGTAGCTGGTTGGATCCCGTTCTCTCTCCTAACAAACCACCACAGTTCTCTTCTACCCACAATGCCTTGTGTTCTCTTGTTAGAGGACTGAGACCAACCAGCTAAAGAGGTTGATAAACCCTCCAGAACATGCTGGCTGTGAACGCAGCCCTGCTCTCTCCTTTATGTTGTGTCACAATGAAATAAAGACGTGAAATCAGATCCCATCACTGCTAACGATCCCAATAATCACTTGGTGACATCTTGTGTGTGTTTCCATGGTGACGGTCCTGTGGTGACCCCTAGAGGCCATGAGACAGAGACAGACACAACAACAGGTCTAATCTGTGGGTGGAAAGGTCATCCATTTCTCTCGCTCTCTCTCTCTCTCTCTCACACACACACACACACACCCTAACAATAGAGCTGGGAGGCAGCTGTCGGTGTGTGTGTGTGTGTGTGTGTGTGTGTGATCTTGTGACCTGGGTACCAGAAAGACACACACACACCTCAAGATGGCAGATCCACCATATTACAAGCTTTTGTGGTAAAGGTGAAAAGGTCTGCCTCACTCACACACACACACACACACACACACACACACACACACACACACTAATACATATGGTAAACAACCATATGTGTGTGTTTGTGACCAGACCTACAGAACAAGATGGCGGTCTGGTCTTTATTATCTCCATTTAAATCTTTATTGAACCAGGTGACGTTGACGTTGACGAGCAGCAACACACACAATCATTCAGTCAGAAAAACTCATCATCACAGGAGAGAGAGACAGGCAGAGAGACAGAGAGAGAGAGACAGAGAGAGAGAGAGACAGAGAGAGAGAGAGACAGACAGACAGACAGACAGACAGACAGACAGACAGACAGACAGACAGACAGACAGATCCACATTCATAATCACATCACACATTAGCATGTCTATAGCTGTGTGACCTCTGACCTCTTCCTGCATTTGAAGACGACAAAGGCATTAATGATATGGATAGAAGTGTGAAATAGTCCTGTGTGTGTGTGTGTGTGTATGTGTGTGTGTGTGTGTGTGTGTGTGTGTGTGTGTCTGACCCTTGACCCTGATGTCTGCAGTCGACAAAGAATCTAAATAATTTGTATGTGGTCATTTTGCATGATAAAGTTGCACACACACACACACACACACACACACACACACACACACACACACACACACACACACACACACACATACTCAGACATACTCAGACAGACACACACACACACACACACACACACACAGGCATCTGGCAGGCCGGAGTGTGTGTGTGTGTGCATGCATATGTTATTGAGATCACAGAGCAACATATGAGGCAAAACCATGGGAAACCATCAAGGACACACACACACACACACACACACACACACACTCACACACTCACACACTCACACACACACACACACACACACACACACACACGGCTTGTGCAGGTGCTGAATAGATGGCTGCTATTTTCTAGACTGACATGCAGGTGATGATACACTTCACTGTTCCATTATTTACCTTCAGACTGGGATCCCCTCTGTGTGTGTGTGTGTGTGTGTGTGTGTGTGTGTGTGTGTGTGTGTGTGTGTGTGTGTGTGTGTGTGTGTTGTCCAGTTGAAGTTTTCAGTCTTTCTCATCTTGTGCATTTCCTAACATAGATGTTTCTATCATTTGCACACACACATATATAATATATGATATATATATATAATATGTATAATATAATATATGATAAATATATTATATCAGTGTATAAATATATATAATATACATATTTATATGCTGATATAATATATAGTAGCGGAGGGTTTAAGCTTGTGTGACTTCAGGTTTCTCTTGGTCCATGAAGCGGTTTGGTTGGTGTTATTTCAGACCTTCTCATTGGACCAGAGAAAAGGGGGCGGGGTCACAACGATCGCTGACATGCTTTTTGATTCACGTCGCGCTCTGCTTCCTGTCGATCACCTGACGAGTCAAAAACACAAACTTTATCGCCACGTCGTCGTTGACGACAGCAGGCAGATTACAGCTGTTGGACCACGGCATCCTCCCTTCCTCCTCCCTTCCTCCTCCCTTCCTCCTCCCTTCCTCCTCCCTTCCTCCTTCCTTCCTCCTCCCTTCCCCCTCCCTTCCTCCTCACCTCTCCTGTCTCTTCTCTCTTCTCCTCTTAGCCAAGTCTTGGCCTACATCCAGCTGGCTCCCAAAATGGGCTTTCCCCTCCCTAAATACACACACACACACACACACACACACACACACACACACACACACACTCACACACACACACACACACACTCACACACACCTCTATTTATAGCCACTGGCAAAACAGGCACAAGTCAGCCTCAACACTACTGAACCGTTCTCAGTGAAAATGATAAGAAGAGAGAGAAGAAAGAGTGGAGTCTCTCTCTCTCTCTCTCTCTCTCACACACACACACACACACACACACACACACACACACACACACACACACACCGTCCATGAGTGCCATCAATCACGGTTTGGCCAGTCTTGACAGCACAGAGGGCCGTAGACAATTGAGTTGACCCCCAATATAGTGGGCCCCACCACTAGAGAGAGAGAGAGACTGTGTGTGTGTGTGTGTGTGTGTGTGTGTGTGTGTGTGTGTGTGTGTGTGTGTGTGTGCTCACTGTTCAAACCCTACAACAATGAGAGAGAGAGAAAAAGAAAGAGGCAGAGCAAGAGAGAAGACCAGCATCCCTCCTTCCTCCCCTCTGGACACCGGTGGAGATATGGGGGGAGACGGGGGGGAGGGAGGGAGGGAGGGTTGTTGGGGGAGACGGGGGGAGGGAGGGAGGGTTGGTGGGGGGAGACGGGGGGAGGGAGGGAGGATTTCATTTGGACCAATAAGGTGAGTCTATCTAATCTGAATTTACTTCCATTCCCTTCATGAACCCGACAGTCGCAGGGGAGATGTGATGTGGCGACTGGAAGGTGAACGTCACATTTGCCAACATATTTCCCAGCATTCCCAGCAAGACCCAACAACAGAGTGTTCCTGTAGCAGCTTCCTGTTGTGACTCACTGGGTAACACTGCTCACTGACACCTTCACAAAGACATGAGAAAGACTCTCCGTTAGCCTTTAAGCTAGCGGGCGCCGTCCTCACAGCCAGAAGGTAAACACGATGCGTTCAGGGGCGTCCGTAAAGAACGAACAGCCGCTCTTAAAGCATCGTTGGACCATCATAATGTCGAGAATTGAGTTTTAAATTTCCGATTATTGATTTTTCTGCATCGTGGTGATCTTTCAAGAGAGAATCGACCCCCCACCAGCCCTCCGTCTTCACCGCCACGGACCCGTGGAAGGTTTCAGTTTTGAATTGAACATCAATACTCTGTAATATGATCAATACTTTCTTCTCCGCAGGGCCCCTGGACCCCTGAGGCCCGCTGGTACAGCCAGTACATTAAAACACCAGACTGAGCTACAAAACCACAGCTGAGCGTGCACGGTGAGCGTGCACGGTGAGCGTGCACGGTGAGCGTGAATGGTGAAACTGCTAGCAAAACTCTGGACTTCTAGCAGGGTGAAGAATAAGCACTACTATATAACACTAGCAACACGTCTGTGTGTGTGTGTGTGTGTGTGTGTGTGTGTGTGTGTGTGTGTGTGTCGTCCAGACAACATCTGCCCCAGTCATCTCTAGAAGAGCAGACAGGACACGGACACACACACACACACACACACACACACACACACACAGTACCAGACTGGGAGGGAGGACAGAGACCTAGAGAGTAAAAAACAACAGAGAGAAAGAGAAGGAGAAGGAGAAGGAGAAGGAGAAGGAGAAGGAGAAGGAGAAGGAGAAGGAGAAGGAGAAGGAGAAGGAGAAGGAGCTTTGTAGAGAGGGGAACATTCCTCAGGTCCTCGGGGGAGAGAGGGTGAGGAGGAGGAGGGAACAAACGAGTGGAGGAAGGGGGGAGGAGGGGGAGAGCAGTCTGGGACCCTCAGAGCCATCAATCCCCCAGTGAAAGGGAGCAGTAAAACTCCAGACACCCCCCCCCCCCCCTCCCATCTGTCGTCTCAAAACTTCACCAAAAACTAGAAACTACAAGACCACTAAACAAACGTTTCTGTAAATTATTAATGTTATATATAAGAAATATAGTACACTATATAATGTGTACAATAATATATATATTCTATTTATTTAATTATTATTTATTTTGTCTTTATTTTAGATGTTTATGTATTTTATTATGCTTTTATATAAAAGTCTGTAAAAGTCTGTATATATTTTTATATATTATTAAGTTTTAATTATTGTATGTTTAATATTATCAACTGAATGTTGAATTATTTTGATAATAAGTCATTATTATTATTATTATTATTGCATTGAAGCACCCAGTAGTTTTTATTTATATACTTCATTACCTGTGGAAAAACTTTATTAGCATCGTTTTCTTCTGTCTTTATATTTTTATATTTAATAGAATCAGATAGAGGCTCTACTTCATCACTACCTGTTACTCTCAGTCTCTCCTCTCCTGCTGCAGTGACCCAGTTTCTTCTATCGTCTTCTATTTTATCTTGTGTGAAAGAAATAAGAAAATCTATTGTAATAGATGTGACTGCCTGGAGCACACCGCCCCGAACTCTAACTCCACGACCAACCGGAACCTCTTACAGTTTTTCTCAGTCGCTTTAGTACATTTCTCGAATCATCCTTAAGATTTGCAAAACGGTAAACGCATTTCTGGAAACAATCGGTACAAACAGATGTAACTCAAACCTGTAACTCAAAATCCTGAGTTCATCTCTCAAAAGTAAATCTTTACGTCAGTGAACATGTCAGTCATCAGAATGACAAGTCCTTGTGTCATTGAGTACAAACAAGAGAGTCGACATGCTGAGCCATGTTGTCACTATAACAGTTACTCTGATGGAAACTATGGAGGGTTTGATGACAATGATTGAAAATGCACAAGGCTGCACTATGGCTGTCTGGCAGATATCAATCACAAAAGACATTTACAACCAATAATTGTTCAAATTGTCATAATTGTTAGTCATTTGCCTAAATGTGCTAAAACATTTGCAGATGGTATCAAAGAGAAATGCTCTTTCTGTTGTGCACAAGGAACAAAATGTGGTGAAGAATTTTACATATTGTTGACGACTTCAACTGTCATTGGAGAATTGAGCCGAAGCAACTGAGAAAAACTGGAGTGAAAGTCGAGATTCATCAATTCAGGACACAAAAACGTCTAATAGAAATGTAGAGAAAATATGACGACTGGTTCAACCATTCTGCATGTAATGACAATGAACTAGTGTCTAGATGTTCTGGGGGGTGAGACTATAACAGAGAACCAATATGATCAACATTTTGATCAACATGACAGAAACGATTGATAATGTAGGAAACAGCAGACAGCTGGACATAATCATTTACATGAATGTGGCAAAGCATTTGTAATTTGTTCAAAAGAAAAGAGAAGCTGATTTTATGATGAACAAGTGACTAGATGATGTGGAGGTAGAACAAGTGACTAGATGATGTGGAGGTAGAACAAGTGACTAGATGATGTGGAGGTAGAACAAGTGACTAGATGATGTGGAGGTAGAACAAGTGACTAGATGATATGGAGGTTGAACAAGTGACTAGATGATGTGGAGGTAGAACAAGTGACTAGATGATGTGGAGGTAGAACAAGTGACTAGATGATGTGGAGGTAGAACAAGTGACTAGATGATGTGGAGGTAGAACAAGTGACTAGATGATGTGGAGGTAGAACAAGTGACTAGATGATGTGGAGGTAGAACAAGTGACTAGATGATATGGAGGTTGAACAAGTGACTAGATGATGTGGAGGTAGAACAAGTGACTAGATGATGTGGAGGTAGAACAAGTGAGTAGATGATGTGGAGGTAGAACAAGTGACTAGATGATATGGAGGTAGAACAAGTGACTAGATGATATGGAGGTTGAACAAGTGACTAGATGATGTGGAGGTAGAACAAGTGACTAGATGATGTGGAGGTAGAACAAGTGACTAGATGATATGGAGGTTGAACAAGTGACTAGATGATGTGGAGGTAGAACAAGTGACTAGATGATGTGGAGGTAGAACAAGTGACTAGATGATATGGAGGTTGAACAAGTGACTAGATGATGTGGAGGTTGAACAAGTGACTAGATGATGTGGAGGTAGAACAAGTGACTAGATGATATGGAGGTAGAACAAGTGACTAGATGATGTGGAGGTAGAACAAGTGACTAGATGATATGGAGGTTGAACAAGTGACTAGATGATGTGGAGGTTGAACAAGTGACTAGATGATGTGGAGGTTGAACAAGTGACTAGATGATGTGGAGGTAGAACAAGTGACTAGATGATGTGGAGGTAGAACAAGTGACTAGATGATGTGGAGGTTGAACAAGTGACTAGATGATGTGGAGGTAGAACAAGTGACTAGATGATATGGAGGTAGAACAAGTGACTAGATGATGTGGAGGTAGAACAAGTGACTAGATGATATGGAGGTTGAACAAGTGACTAGATGATATGGAGGTTGAACAAGTGACTAGATGATGTGGAGGTTGAACAAGTGACTAGATGATGTGGAGGTAGAACAAGTGACTAGATGATGTGGAGGTAGAACAAGTAGTTTTGAGAATTTCAATTCTGATCTGAGAAAGCGACCAAAGCGACTGAGAAAAACTGTAACACACACACACACACACACACGCACGCACACACACACACACACACACACACACACACAGCTAGCAGCTTATCAGGTGAGTCCACTACAATGAAAACCAACAGTGTTATCGTCACACGAGGAAAGATACATTTAACTCTAACAGGTTATTGACTGACTGGCTGACTGACTAGTTGACTGATTGATTGACTGACTAGTTGACTGGCTGACTAGTTGACTGATTGATTGACTGACTAGTTGACTGGCTGACTAGTTGACTGATTGAGTCACTAATTGACTGAATGACTAGTTGACTGGCTGACTGACTAGTTGACTGACTGAGTGACTAGTTGATTGACTCACTAGTTGACTAGTTAACTGGCTGACAGTGTAACAGTGTGTACTCTGCTTGACCAGAGTCTATAGTGAATTAGGCTGCAGGCCAGAACAAACACGACATTACATCACACACAAGCCTCTGGTCGCTAGTGTGTGTGTGTGTGTGTGTGTGTTACAGAGAGAGATGAGCTCAGTCATTAAATCAGTTTTATATTCATTGGCAGCTCTCTACTTGGCAGGCCTACTTTATCAAACACATGTGCCGTAATCAGCAATAACTATAATAATGATTCATCTGGTGGTTTGTTTTAACTACAAGTTATTCTTCCTCTCCTCTCCCTCTCTCTCTCTCTCTCTCTCTCTCTCTCCCCTTACAGTCTATCCCTCGCTCACCCTCTCTTTGTTTTTCACCCTCTCTCTCATAACTCATAACCCTCTGTGGTCGTCAGGCTCATGAGGTCGGAGGTCGGTTCAGGTATGTGATGTTGTGGTGTGAATGGAAGCTGGACTGAAGTGCCACATTCTGAGCTCCCATCTCAAAAACCCCAGATGGTACCCTGAGGAACTCCTTCGTAAAGATCCCTGGTGGGCAGAGCTCAATGGCACGAGCCTCTAGGGTTAGAGGTTCAATTCTCTATATAGCTCAATGAGTTGAACAAGGCACTAACACCTCTAGGGTTAGGGGTTCAATTCCTTGTGTACTGCAGGTCAGTGGATAGAGCAAGGCACTAATGCCGCCAGGGTTAGAGGTTTGATTCCCACTGTGGAACACAGTGTACTAAAAATGTATGCTTCATGCTTGTCCAATGCACTTTGGATGGAAGCGTCCACCAGAGGTTCATGTTGAGAGTGACTGGAACAGCCCCGCCCTTCAATGTGTCATCATGGGTATCATCATCATCATCATCATCAATGTGTCATCATGGGTATCATCATCATCATCATCATCAATGTGTCATCATGGGTATCATCATCATCATCATCATCATGTGTCATCATGGGTATCATCATCATCATCATCATCAATGTGTGATGATGTTATCGGGCCAAACAGTCAAACTCCTGGTAGTCCATTCCATTTTATTCACAGGCCTTAGTGGCAGCGATGCCAGGAGGAAATATGGTACCACATTTTACTAATATAATAATTCATATATTTTATTGAATATATTTGTAACAACTTGAATCTGTCTTGTTCACATATAGAAGCATGTTAGACTGGAATGGAGAGAAATGGGTTATTATGTCTGTACTGATCAAGTATTAGTATTCAATAATAGGGTTGTAAAGCATACCCCCCCCCCCCCTCTTCTCGTATCCCAAGATCCCAAGTATTGATCATTGAGAAAGCGGGTCAGTTTAGCTAGAGCAACACTTTAGAGCAGAGAAAGCAACGAGTGTAATGTAACCTAGTTACTGTCGTACAATATCAGAAACCAGACCGGCGAGGTTTGTTCCCGCTCGCATCACCGAAACGCTTTACCTCTTCAAATGATCAAGGCTTAGTGACAGAATGACAAAAATTTACAAAGGTGATGTTGGTTGGCGTTGGTTGATGTTGGTTAATGTTGGTTGATGTTGGTTAATGTTGGTTGGCGTTGGTTGATGTTGGTTAATGTTGGTTGGCGTTGGTTGATGTTGGTTAATGTTGGTTGATGTTGGTTGGCGTTGGTTGGTGTTGGTTAATGTTGGTTGGCGTTGGTTGGTGTTGGTTAATGTTGGTTGGCGTTGGTTAATGTTGGTTGGCGTTGGTTGATGTTGGTTAATGTTGGTTGGCGTTGGTTAATGTTGGTTGGCGTTGGTTGATGTTGGTTGGCGTTGGTTAATGTTGGTTAATGTTGGTTAATGTTGGTTGGCGTTGGTTGATGTTGGTTGGCGTTGGTTAATGTTGGTTGATGTTGGTTAATGTTGGTTGGCGTTGGTTGGTGTTGGTTAATGTTGGTTGGCGTTGGTTGGTGTTGGTTAATGTTGGTTGGCGTTGGTTGGTGTTGGTTAATGTTGGTTGGCGTTGGTTAATGTTGGTTGGCGTTGGTTGATGTTGGTTAATGTTGGTTGGCGTTGGTTAATGTTGGTTGGCGTTGGTTGATGTTGGTTGGCGTTGGTTAATGTTGGTTAATGTTGGTTGGCGTTGGTTGGCGTTGGTTGATGTTGGTTGGCGTTGGTTGGCGTTAGCTGATGTTGGTTGACGTTGGTTGACGTTGGTTGACGTTGGGCTTAGGGTTAGCTGACATTTTAGAGATTTAGCTGATGCTCTTTCCAGTGGAGTGAGTTGCTCAAGGGCACTTCAACAGGGCAGACAGCAGGTGACGGACAGTTTGGCTGTTGTGGGGATTGAACCTGTGATCATCACTCACAGGACAGCCTCGCACCACCCGGCTGTGATTTAGCTGCTGTTGCATAAAAACAGCATTGAATATGTATTTTGTCATTGACACCCATGTACTTCTGAAAGGGCTTTTGACTGGTTTAACTGAAGGGTCATGAAACTCACTGACACAAAACTGGCCACGGAAATTTTCAATTCACTTGAGAAGAAAAATGCCCATATTTCAGGTATGTGTTTAGTTTTGGGGGGTTTCACAATGACAGTGATGTACCTGACTGTGTGATTCCCTGGCTGCAGGATATTGTAAAGCCTAATCACACTCTGTCAAGGCATGACAGTCTCATGACCTGCCCGGGGCAAAACACTCGCTGGAAACACCTCAAATGTTCGACAAACAGAAAGAAGAGATTCACCCTTGATGTTGTTACCTGGGAGGGTGCGTTTGATTCACTGTACCTTTGAAATTACATTTTCACCCTGAAGGTGTGTCTGCATCTAGCAATTATTTCATTTCCTAGCACTTCTTCATCTTACATGATTATTCACAGTCAAAGGGATGTTACATCAGGTTGCTGTGACCTCTGACCCTTGACCTCTTTACCATTAGTTACTTGTAATGATGGTGATCTAGGAAAGGGAGCTTATTCTTCTGCTGACTCAGATCTAGATAAGAGTGTCAGCTTGATTTATCGAGTCACCAAGGATGGAAGAGTACCAAAACATCCTACTCAAGTAGAACTCTTACTTTGTTTGTACTTGGGTAGAAGTAAAATTACTGGTGGTAAAAATCTACTTAATAAAAAGTAGGCCATTTCAAATGTACTCAGAGTAAAATTTACTTCTGAATAAAACATTACTTTAATTTATTAAAACATTTGCTACATTTGATCTTTCCTGTGCAAAATAAAAAGGACAAGTTTTATATGTACTGTTGCACGTTATTATAAAATAATATAATAAAATAAAATGATGTCATTATTCCATCTGTGATAAAAACAAACAAATGGAAAATCCCAATGCTAATGCTAATGCTAGCACATTAGTAAGCAAGTCCAACTTAAACCAATAATACTGCACCTGGATGGCTGTTAGCTAAGCTACGATCTTGGATAAATGATTTAATGTTAGTTAGTTAAATCGTGCAGGTTTGGTTAGGTTCGGTTTATCTAGCAATGCTTCATGTCGGATATGTTCCAATAAATAAAAAAACTGATAACTCCAATAAAGTATTGCTAGACGTGCATTATTGGTTGTTCAGTTTTCTTCTTGTTAGTTCACTACTTTGAAGAAAACAGTACATGCTGCATAAAAGATTCCCAAATAATTTCCCTCATATCTCGTAGTTTTTTAGATTTCTTAGTTGTCACTTCTTTTGATTCACTGGTGTATTGTAAGTGTCTGTCTGTTGCTATAACAGTGCAATTTCCCCACTGGGGATCAATAAAGCACTCTCTACTCTACTCTACTCTACTCTACTCTACTCTACTCTACTCTACTCTACTCTACTCTACTCTACTCCCCTACATGGCGCTCTTTACTGGCAATACTCAACTCTACCTCGCCCCTTCCTGTCACCTTCATACCCATAGCCACAGTAAAGAACGCCCTCTCAGGTATTACTGCTGGATTAAGGGGTGCGTTTGATTCACCATAACCAGCAACTGATGTTATCATTTTGGAGCACACAACTGATTTGACATATTTAGCGAGATTGCATTTGATTCATATATTTGAAATGACATTTTCCATTGAGAGGGCATACTTGATTTACTGTATCTTTGAAATGACATTTCCTCTTTAAGGGGGCAGTTAATTCACCATACCAGTGATGTTCTCATTGTAGCAACTGAAGTTCCCCCTCTGCAGGGTGTGCTTGATTCACCATATCTAGAAAATGGCATTGGTCTTTTTCTACCATGTCAAGTTCTACCATGTCTACTATGTCTTCCTATTGAAGTGTTCACTCTGAAAGGTGGGTGGGGGTTGGGGAGGGGGGTGCTTGGTTCATTGTGAGGATGAATCCAGCGCTCCTCAAGCTCTTCAAATCTAGGCCATTTTGAACCCAGTTTCAAATCAGTTCTGTTTCTCCCTCTTGGTCTGATCTTGACCCAGCCTCCCCTCTCCTCCCCTCCTCCCATCTCTCCTCCCCTCCCTCCTCCCTTCTCTTCCCCACTTCTTTTGTAGCCTCCCTCCCTCTCCTCCTCCTCTTGACCCCATCTCATCAATCTTAGGGGAGCCATGAAAAAAACACGTACTGCCCCTTTAAATCTGGCCTTTAGCTATGGGATATCCATCCCCCACCATGCCCCCCACCCCGCTACTCCCCCCTTTCCCTCCCTCCATCAGTGTTCAGGGCCTACCGAGGGACATGGGCCTGCTAGCTACGACTACAACAGCCGTTCCTATTTCACTGGATAGTAAAACCAGAAACACGTATCTACTGACTTTAAAGGTGCCCAAACAAAAGGCCTAGAACAAGGAAGAAGCGTTTGGGTTTTTTAAAAAGGAGATAAAAAAATAAACATTGTACACATTTTATTACATTTAAAACACAAATCCTTCGTTCTCGTTTGTGCCTCGGCGATTTCAGAAGGGCACAACTGCAGTGAGGAACAATTCTCTGACTCGTTGTCCATGTTTAATGGGGGTCCAGGAGAGGTCAGGACCCCCGAGAACCAGAGGAACGTCCTGAGGATTTATGTTTGGCCAGCCGGAGAGCTTCGGTTGAGGCAACAAATTTAAACATTTGGACAGAGAGACTGGGAGGGAGAGGACAAAGACCTGAAAGTAATCTGAGACAACTTCCTCCTCTCTCTGATCTCCTCAACATCATCAACCTCAACCATCATGAAGCTTCTCCATCTGCTGCTCTCAACACCCGGTGTCAGGTCGGTCTTTACCGGGAGAAACCCTCTGGAGACAGGAAGTGATGCGTTTTACGTTTCAGCAGAAGAAGAACTGGGAAGCAATAGCCACCATGGCTGAACAGACAAAGAAAAGAGCGCCACCTACAGGAACTCAGGAACTCAAACTCCCAGAATGCCTTTCAACAAACCACAGAGAACGTGCCTGGACTTGTTCCCTTCAGCAGCAGGTCACAGGTGTAGGAGGCGAGAGCGGTAGCACTCAGAACGTCTGATCATCCAGGAGCTGATGTATAAAACTCTGTGTGTATTTAGGTGTAGAAACCTGTGTAACAGGAAACATGCAAGCGCTCAGATGTATAAAACCACGTACGTCTGTTCCCACGTGTTTTTTCTTCATACATCTCAATCATCCTTAAATTGCGTGCACGTGCACGAGCCTTCTGACCACGCCCACAATTTACTATAAATGGCTTCCAACACCCCCAACTGCCTGGTTTGCATATAAAGGGCATTGAGTTTAGTTCTGAGGACAAACGGTGGAAACATTTAAGAAGAATTAGAAGAAAAGAAGCGCAATTTTATGACTGTGAACTTGAAATAATGGTTGATTAAAATGACAGAAGAAAACACAGATTATTTAGAAGCCTAAGCTCTGGTATTACCAACCAAATGAAACAAGTTGAATGGCAGAAAGTAACCGAAACCATCTCCCTTTTAAAAGCCCAATGCAACGCTCTACCACAGAGCGCACGGCTGTGCACCACATTACAGCGTCTGTTGTGCTCTGGGGGTTCGTACATGGCATAACCATGGCTTCAATGCATACCCATTATCACCTGAGGGTATCAAATATTATATACATATTATACAAAACAATATTATATACATATATTACATTTGGGAAACCCGACATCGCTGCAAATTGCATTTTGATGCTGTGTGGGAACCTGATGTATTTATTACTCAAAGAAATGATGCCACCCCACGCCATGGGCATGATATCCCTGATCTGTCAGCAAGCTTCAGCTGAAACGTCCCCGTCGCTAAAAACCCGATTGTTGTCAATACCTGTAGATGGACGGGGATGGCAGGGTTCTCCGAGCGTGCCCGACACAGGGTCCAGTTCAGCACACAATTAGAAGAGAACAGCTCTTGGAAATCCACTGGCGCATTAGTCAGTCATCATCATGGACCAGAAGACCAGTACGGTCTCTGAAGACTCGTTCTCGCCTAAATTGCGCAATAGCAATATCTTCCAGCAACGCCAAGGCAGCCATCGTATCATTTGGAACAGCCATTACGCACAGCTAGTCTTTATATAGTGACGTTTTAACGACCTGTTAACTGGTCACACCTGAAGGTGTATCCCCAATAATATGCTACAAAATAATCATCTTTATTTATATACAGATCATGTATTTATTTGTTTATTTATATAAAGATCATTATCATAAAGCATAGTGACAAACATATTTACTCAAGATAGAACGAAATGAAGGCTTGTCAAAGAATGTTATTAACCACTCACGCATCATAGTGGATGTTTTTTTTAAACTATAGATTACATCCTAACACAATGTAGTGAAAGAAAAAAGCTCCAAATAAAATGTCATCCAAATTCACACTTTTCTGATCCTTTTTTGTATACAAACTCAAAAAATGTGTATGGTAGCATGGTGTTCAGGGTGTTCAGGGTGTTCATGGTGTTCATGGTGTTCAGGGTGTTCATGGTGTTCATGGTGTTCATGGTGTTCAGAATGTTCATGGTGTTCATGGTGTTCATGGTGTTCAGAATGTTCATGGTGTTCATGGTGTTCAGAATGTTCATGGTGTTCATGGTGTTCAGAATGTTCATGGTGTGCATGGTGTTCATGGTGTTCAGAATGTTCATGGTGTTCAGAATGTTCATGGTGTTCATGGTGTTCAGGATGTTCATGGTGTTCAGAATGTTCATGGTGTTCATGGTGTTCAGAATGTTCATGGTGTTCAGGATGTTCATGGTGTTCAGAATGTTCATGGTGTTCATGGTGTTCAGAATGTTCATGGTGTTCATGGTGTTCATGGTGTTCAGGATGTTCATGGTGTTCATGGTGTTCAGAATGTTCATGGTGTTCATGGTGTTCAGAATGTTCATGGTGTTCATGGTGTTCATGGTGTTCAGGATGTTCATGGTGTTCAGAATGTTCATGGTGTTCAGAATGTTCATGGTGTTCAGAATGTTCATGGTGTTCAGAATGTTCATGGTGTTCAGGATGTTCATGGTGTTCATGGTGTTCATGGTGTTCAGGATGTTCATGGTGTTCAGAATGTTCATGGTGTTCAGAATGTTCATGGTGTTCAGAATGTTCATGGTGTTCAGAATGTTCATGGTGTTCAGAATGTTCATGGTGTTCAGGATGTGTACCGGTACGCACATTTTACTGCTTAGTGGATTTTTATACATTTGGACTCCTGCGTGGAAAGTGATGTAAGTACTTTTCGTGTGTACGCATGGTTTATACATTTGGCCCCTGGTCTATCTCGGCTACCGCAATGCATTCTGGTCTGTCCTGGCTACCGCAATGCATTCTGGTCTATCCTGGCTACTGCAATGCATTCTGGTCTATCTCGGCTAGCATTGCATTCTGGTCTATCTTGGCTACCGCAATGCATTCTGGTCTATCTCGGCTACCGCAATGCATTCTGGTCTGTCCTGGCTACCGCAATGCATTCTGGTCTGTCCTGGCTACCGCAATGCATTCTGGTCTATCTCGGCTACTGCATTGCATTGTTGTCTAGGGGGCGTTTTCCTTTAAGAGATGAACATGAGTTCCTCAGGCATCCAGTGGGTAGAGACATATTGTCCAATTTCAAATCAAAACTCCCACATTAGTGCAGAATGAATATCAAGCAGGCAGGGGCGTGCACACACACACACACACACACACACACACACACACACACACACACACACACACACACACACACACACACACACACACACACAGCGGATTTGCTGTATTGCTTTAGTGCTGCTTCGCTCTGAGCTGACTGTGTGCTGTCACAGGCAATACGAGGACAAGCCTGACTCTACTATACTGCAGCACACACACACACACACACACACACACACACACACACACACACACACACACAGTGCTGTCATAGGCAATAAAGGCTGCAAACACAGACCCGCTCACATTGCAGTGCAATGCACACACTCTCGCTCTCTCTCTCACACACACACACACACACACACACACACACACACACACACACACACACACACACACTTCTCTTATACAGCAATGCACATGCTTACACACAGGCAACACACACACACATAGTTATATTCTCTCATTTTAGCTACCGATAGTGTCTGAGCCTCAGCATGTGAAAAACAGTGTGTGTGTGTGTGTGTGTGTGTGTGTGTGTGTGTGTGTGTGTGTGTGTGTGTGTGTGGAAGTCAGGAAGAAGGAAGACAGAGTGAGAAGACATTAGTCAGATGTGTGAATAATCTGCACTTCCCTCACCAGAGTGTTGCAGCACAACGGGAGATGAAGATCCACTAACACTGTCGCTCCCAACAACAACAACAACAACAACAACAACAATAACACTAACAACAACAACACTAACAACAACAACAATAATAACAATAGTATTTAGAGCCGACCGGTACAACCACAGTCTCTACTGGTAATACATTTCAACATTACAACTGAATAACATCAGTGACGTTATGATGTCACCATGCCAGCGCTAACGTGCGCTAACGTGCGCTAACGTGCTTCACTCCTTGGAACGCCCACATCCAAGATGGCTGGCCGCAAACGCACCGCAGCAGAGATCGATGGCTTCCCCGGACAGCGTGAGCAGAACGGATCGCTGGACCGACACACTTCCGCTATTCGTGACGTCAACAGAGACATCAGAGTGTCCTACCTGTAGCCACCACTAGGGGGCAGCTTGTTTTCACTGTAAATCCGATATGACATGAACGAGGGGGAAATGATGTAACCTTTTTCTCCTCTGGGGTGATTATCATTACACACACACACACACACACACACACACACACACACACACACACACACACCTCTGCCTCCATGACAGCAACACAACAACAACAACAACAGTGACTTGAAACCACATCAGACCGACAGTAACATGTTGAGTCAATATGAAATAGAAAACCTTCAACATGATAACTGATATTCAAGTCTTATGAAGCATGAAAACAATAACTATGAGTTACTAGAGGAAGTGGTATATCGTCACTATCAAGCCACTACTGGGTACCATGTACACACCGTGTCCTTCTAGGAGTATTATCAGAGTATTTTAGTGTTTTTGGTGTTAAAACGTGTCACATCAGTTCAGAAACCATTCACTCTCTCTAATAAAGAAATAAAGAAAACATAAAGAAACACCCAGAGGTGAGTAGGACTTCATGTGATGAGTCTGGATTTAAAGTCATGTGACCATTTAATTAAAGGTGTGAGGAAGGAAAGAGGCAAACCTCTCTGGTGGATATATACTACTTCATAGTACTCCTACAGTAACTAGTGTCTCTGTGGTAATCAATAGTGACCATATACTACTGAATAATGGAATATTCCTACAGTAACTCATAGTATCTCTGTGTTACTTAGTAGTGAGTTAATAGCAGCCTCATAGTACTTCAGAATATTCCTATAATACTCCTGTAGTCTATAGTAGATACAGTAGTTTATAGTTTTGCTGTGATATATTGTATAGCATCCACCCACAATTCATCATAAGATAACTATAGCCCTTTTTTTTCGCGCGCGTGTGTGTGTGCGTGCGTGTGTGTGTGTGTGTGCGTGTGTGCGTGTGTGGTATCCTCTCGCTCTGTATTGATTTGAAGCAAAATGGGGAAAAACCATTTTAGCTGCCAGCCGATAAATATTCCCTTTGTTCCGTGTTTTTTTCTGGGCTTTACTACCGCCGGTGTTATTCAAGGTTAGCACCAAAAAAAACAGAAAGAGGAACGTGGAGGCGCAGATGTGCAGCGTGCGTGCGCGTGCGCGCGCGCGTGCGGTTGTCCTTAAGAAAAAGAGCTATAGTAGTGCTGTAATACATTTCAGAAGGACAAATGTCACATATAGAAACTGTGTTCAATTATATGACTCGATACAATAAGGTCAGTATGGACCCGCTACGGGAATATTACGGGAATATTACGGGAATATTACAGGAATATTACGGGTATATTACGGGTATATTACGGGTATATTACGGGTATATTACGGGTATATTACGGGTATATTACGGGGTATATGGGATCATAGATAAAATACCATGACGCCTGATAAGGTCACTATGAACTCACGATTGCCACTGACACACTGTGAATCCCTACAGGAATATTCTAGGAATATTCCAGGAATATTGTAGGGATGTTACGCGTGTGTCGTATTTTTACAACACACACACACGCACACGCACACGCACACACACCTCTCTGCTACTATGAGGCCACATGTCTGAGAACCGTATTCATTCATTCACCCGCCGTAGTAACACGGTACCGAGCTGCACTGAGGGGATCCGGACGGTAAAGCGAGAGGCGAGCGAACCTCTCCTGCAATCATCTCGATTGCAATATAGATTATTGATCCGCCGGAGCAGACAATGGAGCAGCGGCTGCAACCAAAAAAAACCAATCCGTGCACAATTCACGGCTGCAGCCAAGCCCCAAAATGCATGCAACGTTCACTTACCTGCATGCATTATTCAATTAACTACCAGTAGAGAGAAATGCATGCTATTCCCAGTTGCCGCCCACTGGATCAGAGAATGCAATGAATTATTATGAACATAAAACTACAGGCTTGATGTCTTGTGGATTTCACAGATGTTAAAATGTCCCTATAATAGTCCTTATTACAGGGTGGTCAGTTTATAGTGAGCTGGTCCTCCTACACCTCCTCACTGGGAGGATGATCCATGTGGTTTGGGTCATAAAGGATCTTTGGCATCAGACTGTTGAGTTTCATCATCATGCAGTTTGACAGAATGGAAACCTCTTACCTGCACACAAAGTTCCCAGCAGAAGTGCAGAAGTCAGCCAGGAGAGCAACATATTCCCTCTACTTGGAAACAGCCGCGCCGCCAGATTTTCTCCTTTTATTCCTCTTTTCTTTTTCCAACATTTAAAAAAGATGAAGGGAAAGTAAAAAATTAAAAAATTAAAAACTAAAAGAGACGCAGCAGAAAGAAAAATCAGACGGAGAGGAGCGGCGGGCGGGTGCACAGGCCCTTCTCGCGTTTTGTCCAGTGGCTTTTGTGTGTGTGTGTGTGTGTGTGTGTGTGTGTGTGTGTGTGTGTGTGTGTGTGTGTGTGTGTGTGTGTGTTCCACCACCACCACCTCCTCTCCAAATGCAACAGAATGGCACGGCGCTTTAAAATAAGTTCCCAGTGGATCCAAGCCCGTGAGGAAAGCGACTTGACCAGTTGGCTCCAGTGGAACAGCAGCCCGGGAAAGAGGCGGGATGAGGTCTGAGTTTGGAAAAGAGCCTGGAAATCCTGGAAAATCTCGACTTTCTCTCCGTGCCCCCTCTCGTTCTCTCTCGACACCTCTCCCTGGCTTCCTCCAGCTCGGTGCGTAGCCCCTCTCCGCCGGTGCGTCCTCTGCTCTGCTCGGGAACGGGAGCTGCGTCAGGCTAGACACAATTCATGGAGTGTGAGACAGGAAATGGACCGATTCGGCCTTCAAAATAAAAGGCTGGCCTGGCACTCCTATCTGTGGGCTTTGGGAACAATGACACAACCGCTACAGACAGACAGACAGACAGACAGACACACACACACACACACACACACACACACACACACACATTGACCAATAGAAAATAAAATGTTTTTCAGTCAGGAGGAACCTCCATCAAATCAGAGCTGGATGATATGTGATATTTAATAAAATGACAATATCACCAAACTTCTGTACCAAACCAATCTGGTGTCAAGTCGGTCAGAAGATTCACATTTTTTTCTAGATGGTAAATGTGTTATATATTTTTTTTGTGTGTATTTATCAACAGTTGAGAGATCGCAGGCATGTGGTACGCCCCAAACGTGATCTCTTTAGACGGTAGACGTCCTTCCATGTTGCCTGGTGTATTTATGTTTTTAAGTCCAATACTTCCCAGTTCATCCAATATTCCACAGCCTTAGAGACAAGTTGTGGTTTTAAATGGACTTTTTAGATAGCGGACATCCTTCCAAGTTTAGTGTTAGACGTTTGTAAGATTGTGTGTTTGTTGTGTTGTATTTTTGACATGGTGTTATGGCATCTTGGGTAGCCCAATACGGCTATGAATATAACACCTTGACAAGGACATCAAATGTATTTTCATTTACTAAAGATTCCTCCTGAAATATATGTATGTTTCTCTTCGGTACTTTGAATTACTTAATAATAAATAAATAAATAAATGAGGGTACTGCAACTGTCAGTCAATGAGGCTTTTATTATGAAAATCTTGATCGGAAGCTTTATTTTTCGCTCTGGCCTGCTTGACACTGGTTGGCGCAGCCGAGCTGAACTGACTCCAAAATGGCTTCTGAGAGAGCGACAGAGAGAGAGAGAGAGAGAGAGAGAGAGAGAGAGACCCCGGATGTTTACATACAATGGCAGGAATGCAATCAAAGAGAGAGAGAGAGAGACAAAGAGAGAGAGAGACAAAAAGAGAGAGAGCGAGAGAGAGAGAGAGACAAAGAGAGAGAGAGAGAGAGTGTAAATTGAACAGTCTGGATGATTTGGTCTTCAGGTCTGATGTGATGTTGAGGGTCTGATGTGATGTTGAGGGTTTAATCTGCTGCAAGCTGCTACTTCCAAAAGTACCAAAAATAAAAGTAAAAAGCTACAATGTAAAAAACACATTTAAATGTCTGTAGGCTGATACATGTTTGCAATAAATTCTGTAGTTTGTCAATTTATTGTTTATTTAAAATAGAAAATGAAGAATTGATTTTCAAAATAAAATAGGAGATTCACTTTGAGATCAAATATACTTTACCAGGCCGATATCAGATTAGTCTGATATGATGCTGTTTGATTGATTATCTATTGATTGTAGAATTGATCGAATTGATCTGTGGGTCACACAAGTCTTCTTCTTACTCTTATTATTATTATTATTATTATTATTATTATTATTATTATTATTATTATTATTATTATTATTTCACTGGAGAGTTTTAGTGTCCATGATGGTCAGAGCCTTTTCACCCTGAGGAGAAGAAAGCTGGAGGAAAACCTCTGAATACTTTGACATTTTTTGATTATATTTATTTTTTTATTTTTTTATTTTATTATTGCATGAAAATGTTGGCACAAATAGCCTCCACTTTGGAGGCTGCGTTCACAGCCAGCATGTTCTGGTGGGTTCATTAACCTCTTTAGCTGGTTGGTCTCCAGGTGAGAACAACAACATTCACCTGAAAACATCTCAGTCCTCTAACAAGAGAACACAAGGCATTATGGGTAGAAGAGAACTGTGGTGGTTCGTTAGAAGAGAGAACGGGATCCAACCAGCTACTGGAAACCAACCAGAACACAAGGCATTATGGGATTGTGGTTATTTAGTGAATGTTGTTGTTGTCACCAAACCAACCAGCTAAAGGAGGAAACGCTGCAGAGCTTAATAAACCCACCAGAACATGCTGGCTGTGAACGCAGCCCAAGTCTCATTTTGGAGCGACCCTCTCCTCCAGTGGCTCTAAACAGTTCAGACTGATTATTTCATCTCTCCCTGCTGACCTGGGAACAGTTTTCTTTGCTATCAGCTGATGTTATGTAAGTTCAACCATAAGCAGCCCTGAACCACAGACAGCTGTGTTAGTCTTGGCATCAGATCAAAACTATCTGCACACACACACACACACACACACACACACACACACACACACACACATATACATATACATATACATATACACACAGACATGTATAGACCTACATACAGATCCAGACACACTCCTACGCATTGACAGCAGCAGAAAGACACATAATAGACACACATACATGCATACAGACACACACACATGCATGCAGATACACACTACCCAGACACAAACAGTACACACACACACGCACACACACACACACTACCATCTTGTGTTCAATGTGTTGTAGTTTGAACAGCAGACAGTGAGCAACATGCCAACATGTTTCACAATAAGAGCGCTGCTGGACAGGAAACCCTCCACCTAACATATTATCATTACTACTACAATATCCCACTCAAGTACAAGGACTGGTACTTTGCTGAATTTTTGCTCAAGTAGAAGTACAATTTCCAGTGAAACCATTTACTTAAGTAAAAGTAAAGAGTAGCTTTTTTTAAATTGTGTTGAGTAAAAGTTAAAAGACGGACAGGTTTACATACGATCTGTACACGCAATGTAAGGAAGGTAAATGCTTAAAATACTCAAAACAAATAAAACATGAATCCACTCAACAACTTATGTGATAGGTAGCAACTAATAATGCTTGTGATTAAAAATGAATGTGCCCATCTCCAATATTCATTCACATTATTTATGTTTCCTCTGCTGCTAGCTAACCAACTAGCTAACAAGGCTAACACACTAGCTAGCAACAACCAGGCTAACTAAAACAACAATACTGTAACTGGTTGGATGTTAACTAATCGACTATTTTCATGGATAATTGTGAGTATTTAATGTTACAGTATTAAAGTACAGACAGTATTAGTACTAACATGTAGTAAAGTTATTGATAATTGATAATTGATTGATAATTTTTCCATCACATTTCAACAACTTTCACATCCTGGTTCTCATGGCGGCGTCCTGAACCTCAATCAACTAGATCCTGCCTATCGTATTTAAAGCAAAAAATACTACTACTAGTGATGGGGAGAAAAGAACGAACGAACGAATCTTTTTGAACAAATCTTTTTAGTGTCCGGTACGTACCGGGTTAGCAAATCGAACGGACCGACTGCTCATGAATCCCGACTCACACTGCCCACACCCGCTCACGTTGCCTGCTATGAGAGACTGAGCGGCTGCTCTGAGCTGCTCGCGATCCGTTCAGTCTCTATCGGACTTCTCGGACATCGGACATCTCGCGAACCGAGAGAGCAGATGTCCGAGAAGTCCGATAGAGACTGAATGGTTCATCAGCTCTCTCGTTCATCTGCTCTCTCGTTCTCGAACCGTTCGGTCTCTATCGGACGTCTCGGACATCTCGGACAGTAAAACGTAAAACGCCAACTAAATCACAGGTTAATGATAATAATATTTTTTGTATTTACACAGAGTATTGCTATTGATTTCATTTTATTTTGTGTGCTCTTGACTTTCTTTTTCTAACAGAGACAGTTTTGTTGACCAATGTTAAATGTTAAATGACTTATAGTTTACCCAATTACCAGTTAATTTATTAAACAACATCTTAAACAACAAAAACTGTTGTTAATGTGTGCAGAATAGATCGCTATATTATTACATTGACCTTTTTCACGATCCAATATGGGTCCTTGATCCGGCAGGTACGCGGAAGTAGTCTGATGAACGAGATGAACGAGAGAGCTGATGAACCGTTCAGTCTCTATCGGACTTTGAACCGTTCGATGTCCGAGAAGTCCGATAGAGACTGAACGGTTCATCAGCTCTCTCGTTAGAACGAGATGAACAGAGAGGGCGATGTCCGAGCGCCAAACAAATAAATAACAGCGACTTCACCGGCGATTTGACTTTTTTTCTCTGCAGATGCAGAAAGTTCAGTGCAAGCCATTCTAGTTCAATAATCCGATTTAGATTGGAGGAATTAAAGAAAAAAATGTAACGTCTTTAGTTACAAACGTCTTTATTAAAATGGCAAACATAAAAAATATAAAAACAAACAACAACAATGAAATAAATATAAGCATGTCTGCTCACTGCAGGGCATGACCAAATATAACAATCAAAGTGTCACAGTGACAAGGGCCTTAATATAAAACAACAAAAGAAACAAACCAAGTTGTAAACATATTATAACAAATATTAATACAAATATAAAAAAAGAATCAAAACTCGAAAGATTCGAAAGGTTCGATTCATTTACATGTATCAACTCGAAGGAATCGATTCTTTGAAAAGATTGGGTCCGCCCATCACTAACTACTACTACTACTAT
Organism: Hoplostethus mediterraneus; assembly: GCA_034670385.1. Classification (NCBI taxonomy): domain Eukaryota; kingdom Metazoa; phylum Chordata; class Actinopteri; order Trachichthyiformes; family Trachichthyidae; genus Hoplostethus; species Hoplostethus mediterraneus. Next base: position 83,684 of record JAXDDW010000225.1, on the reverse strand, counting down.
TACTACTACTGCTACTATTATTACTACTATTACTACTACTATTACTACTACTGCTACTATTATTACTACTATTACTATTACTATTACTACTTGTACTACTACTACTGCTACTATTACTACTACTACTGCTACTATTACTACTACTATAACTACTACTATTACTATTACTACTACTACTATTACTACTACTACTACTATTACTATTACTATTACTACTACTATTACTACTACTGCTACTATTATTACTACTATGACTATTACTATTACTACTACTATTACTACTGCTGCTACTATTACTACTACTGCTACTATTACTACTACTATAACTACTACTATTACTACTTGTACTACTACTACTGCTATTATTATTACTATTACTACTACTATTGCTACTGGTACTACTACTACTACTACTATTACTACTATTACTACTACTACTGCTATTATTACTATTACTACTTGTACTACTACTACTATTACTACTACTGCTACTACTTGTACTACTACTGCTATTACTACTACTGCTACTACTTGTACTACTACTGCTACTATTATTACTTCTATTACTATACAACTGCTACTTCTACTACTACTACTACTATTACTACTACTACTACTACTACTACTACTACTACTACTACTACTACTACTATTACTACTACTACTACTACTACTATTACTATTACTACTACTACTACTACTACTACTACTACTACTACTACTACTACTATTACTACTACTATTACTACTACTACTACTACTACTACTACTATTACTATTACTACTACTACTACTATTACTACTACTACTACTACTACTACTATTACTACTACTACTACTGTGTGTGGTAGAAATGAGAACAAAGCGTTCCAAAACTCATTCATCTCTCTTTCTCCCTTGACACACACACACACGCACACACACTTTAATATCTTTCCACTCAACCCAGATCTTTTATTTGACGTGTGTGTGTGTGTGTGTGTGTGTGTGTGTGTGTGTGTGTGTGTGTGTTTACAGGTACATGCTCACACCGACCCACACACACTTTCTGTCTCTTACCACTTTAATCTGTGTCAATATTGAACAGAATGGAGGCAATCATCTCAGCCAAACTAAAGAGCTCTGGCTCACGCCCAACTAATCATCATAGCACACACACACACACACACACACACACACACACA
>JAXDDW010000225.1:55000-77500 GCA_034670385.1 Hoplostethus mediterraneus | reverse complement strand
TTAATGTGTCTAACAAGACCACTGGTCAGATAGAGGCTACCAGTCGTCTCCATGGTCTGAATGGTTGATGTTTCAAAATGCTGCATGGAGAACCTTTAAAGTTTTGATAAATCAAACTTCCAAAACATTTGAGGATGACTTGACGCTTTTCTCTCTCCGTCCGTCCTTTCCTTCCGTCTCAGTTCTCTTAATTTCACTCGACATTTTTAGTGCCACTTCATTCAAAAGAGAAACGTCATTTAAAACTGAAATGCATGTTTCCCGGTTCAGACATGATGCTGGATGGAGTGAACCCTCCAGAAGTGCTGCATTTACATTTGAGGTATTCAGCTGCACTCTTCTCTGCACATCCTAGCTCCTCTGTCCTCGTTCCCTCCACTCCTCCCTTTCATTTCTCCTCCTTCCTCCCTTCTCCGTCTCATTATTTCTCTACTACTGCGGTCCTTGACATTTTTAATACGCGTTATAAGAATGTGAGATTCCATTTAAAGCCCGAATGTGCATTTAACATTTGAGCCGTTCAGCTGAGGCTCTTGTGCAGACTGACTTCAACAACAGCAGAATGAGTTTCATTTCCTGGATCACCAACATTACAAACAACCGATAGAGAGGGGGTCAAGGGGTCAAGGGGTCAGAGGTCACGGTGATCATGGGAGGAAGAAATAAGAGAAAATAGAGCCAAGGAGAGAGTTTAGAAGAGATTAGAATGAGTAGAAGATAGAAGAGATCGACTAGGTAGAAGATCACATACATATATAATATATACATATATCAACTAGAACATATATGAAGAGGTTTGTGTGTGTGTGTGAGAGAGAGAGAGAGAGAGAGAGAGAGACAGATAGACGGAGAGACAGACAGACAGATGAGAGAGAGAGAGATAGATAGACGGAGAGACAGACAGACAGACGGAGAGATAGAGAGAGAGACAGACAGACAGAAGGAAAGAGAGAGAGACAGATAGAGAGACAGACAGATAGAGAGAGAGACAGATGAATTTTGCTATGTTAGCGGTTACATCAGTTGTAGCTGTGAGCAGCTGATAACTAATGCATGGATTCTCCTTAAAGCACACACACACACACACACACGCACGCACGCGCACACACACGCACATGCACATGCACACGCGCGCACACACACACACACAAACACACACACACACACTCCTCGCCCCAGGAAGACGAATGATGCACACAATTTCAGCCACCCACACACATTCAGACACACACTGAGGCACACACACACACATACATACATACATACACACACACACACACACACACACATACATACACACACACACACACACACACACACACATACATACACACACACACACACACACACACATACATACACACACACACACACACACACACACACACACACACACACACATACATACACACACACACACACACACACACATACATACATACATTCACACACACACACACACATACATACATACATACACACACACACACACATAGATGCTAGCACACTTTGTCTCACGCACACACACCAGACAATACCCACAACAGTCGTAGTAACAGCGATGGTAGTAGTAGTAGTAGTAGTAGTATCAGTAGTAGTAGTAGTAGTAGTAGTAGTAGTAGTAGTAGTATCAGTAGTAGTAGTAGTAGTAGTAGTAGTAGTAGTAGTAGTAGTAGTATCAGTAGTAGTAGTAGTAGTATCAGTAGTAGTAGTAGTAGTAGTAGTAGTAGTAGTAGTAGTAGTAGTAGTATCAGTAGTAGTAGTAGTAGTAGTAGTATACACAATATACACAGTATACATTATTATTCTTTCTACTTCCTGTCTCTCCTCTCTTAACATCTGCTCCGTCCTTCACTTTCTAACTCAATCTGTGTATCTCTCTCTCCCTGACTCCCCCTTCCCCCCCTCCCCTCTCTCTCTCTGTCTCTCTCTCTCTCTCTCTCTCTCTCTCTATTAGTACTTTAGCCCGGTCACCCTGCCAGCCTGTCTGCTACTTATATAACAGGTTTATGTAACAGTCTATAAGACAAACCTATGGCCTCGAAGAAGACGGAGAGAAAAACGTTTCCTCCTCTCTCTCTCTCTCTCTCTCTCTCTGTCTCTCTCTCTCTCTCTCTCTCTCTCTCTCTCTCTCTCTCTCTCTCTCTCTCTCTCATGGAACTCCTGGAAAAGTCATGGAATCCAAAAGTTGTTTTCCAGGCCTAGAAGAGTTAAGGAACATGGATCATGTTCATATATTTTATATCATATATATCATATATATATATATTATATTTTTTACATCTTGTAAATGTGTTGCTGATCTTCTCCTCCAACCAGTGAAGTGTTGAATGTTCCACCACTTTGTTGATCCACTTCAGATCAGAAACGTCCTGATAGTTTCAGTCCTAAGAGATAGTTGGAGCAGGAGATGGAGATGCTGCTGGAGGTCCTGGAGTAGTCCTGGAGTAGTCCTGGAGTAGTCCTGGTGTAGTCCTGGAGTAGTCCTGGAGTAGTCCTGGTGTAGTCCTGGAGTAGTGCTAGAGTAGTCCTGCAGTAGTCCTGGAGTAGTCCTGGAGTAGTCCTGGAGTAGTCCTGGAGTAGTCCTGGTGTAGTCCTGGAGTAGTCCTGGAGTAGTGCTAGAGTAGTCCTGCAGTAGTCCTGGAGTAGTCCTGGTGTAGTGCTAGAGTAGTCCTGGAGTAGTCCTGGTGTAGTCCTGGAGTAGTGCTAGAGTAGTCCTGGAGTAGTCCTGGAGTAGTCCTGGAGTAGTCCTGGTGTAGTCCTGGAGTAGTCCTAGAGTAGTCCTAGAGTAGTCCTGGAGTAGTGCTGGAGTAGTCCTGGAGTAGTCCTGGAGTAGTGCTGGAGTAGTCCTGGAGTAGTGCTGGAGTAGTCCTAGAGTAGTCCTAGAGTAGTCCTGGAGTAGTCCTGGAGTAGTCCTAGAGTAGTCCTAGAGTAGTCCTGGAGTAGTCCTGGAGTAGTGCTGGAGTAGTCCTGGAGTAGTCCTAGAGTAGTCCTAGAGTAGTCCTGGAGTAGTGCTAGAGTAGTCCTGGAGTAGTCTTGGAGTAGTCCTGGAGTAGTGCTGGAGTAGTCCTGGAGTAGTCCTGGAGTAGTGCTGGAGTAGTCCTAGAGTAGTCCTGGAGTAGTCCTGGAGTAGTCCTGGAGTAGTGCTGGAGTAGTCCTGGAGTAGTGCTGGAGTAGTCCTGGAGTAGTCCTGGATTAGTCCTGGAGTAGTCCTGGATTAGTACTGGAAAAGTCATTTGAAGAACAAAAAGGTGTAGGAATCCTGAATTGGGGCAAGTTGTTATTGCTAACTACCCAGTTCTTCTTCTGTTGAAACGTAAAACGCATCACTTCCTGTTTCCAGAGGGTTTCTCCCGGTAAAGACCGACCTGACACCGGGTGTTGAGAGCAGCAGATGGAGAAGCTTCATCATGGTTGAGGTTGATGATGTTGAGGTCCAGAGATCAGAGAGGAGAGATCTAGAGGAACATGATTCATATTGTTATCACCGTTGGATGGAACAAAGCTACAGACGCTCACGGTTACAAGATACTGTCTGCATTTAATTCATGTGTGCAGCCACAGTGAGCTGTTCCTGGATCAGTTAGTGTGACAGACAGAATATTAAAATCCTGAGTGTGCAAGGAGGTCAGAGAGATATCCATCACACACAATGTTTCAGAGGAGAGAGAGGAAACACCATTCTTCTTCTTCTTCTTCTTCTTCTTCTTCTTCTTCTTCTTCCCAGACCTTCAGCTTAGAGAATAGAATTCATTTTTCTTTATTAGATTTGAATTTCTACACAAGCTGGGAAGATGAGCAACAACCATCCCCCAACCCCACCTCAGCAACCAGTAGGAGAAGGTTGTACTGGTCAGCTCCCAGTGGGACCAGTAGGAGATGGTTGTACTGGTATGTGGATGTGGAACATGAAGCTGGGCGGTGCTGGTGCTGGAGCTTCCCTGGAGAAACAAGGTGGTGTACAAAACGCTGAAGTGTCTTTTGCATCAGATGCTGCCCAGTGTTGCTTTCACTCTGTCATCCAGACTCTTCATCCATTCACTTTATTTGTCCAGAGCTTTTTGAAACGAGCGTACGGCGTTTCACCGACGACAAGCGGCAGGAAAGAACTGGGTCAGAAGTGGTGCTGCAGCCGAGAACAGAATAGAACAGAATAGAACAGAATAGAATAGAACAGAATAGAATAGAATAGAACAGAATAGAACAGAATAGAATAGAATAGAATAGAATAGAACAGAATAGAACAGAATAGAACAGAATAGAATAGAATAGAATAGAATAGAATAGAACAGAATAGAACAGAATAGAATAGAATAGAATAGAATAGAACAGAATAGAACAGAATAGAATAGAATAGAATAGAATAGAATAGAATAGAACAGAATAGAACAGAATAGAACAGAATAGAACAGAATAGAATAGAATAGAATAGAATAGAACAGAATAGAATAGAACAGAATAGAACAGAATAGAACAGAATAGAACAGAATAGAATAGAATAGAATAGAACAGAATAGAACAGAATAGAACAGAATAGAATAGAATAGAATAGAATAGAATAGAATAGAACAGAATAGAATAGAATAGAATAGAATAGAACAGAATAGAACAGAATAGAATAGAATAGAATAGAATAGAACAGAATAGAATAGAATAGAACAGAATAGAATAGAATAAAATAGAACAGAATAAAATAGAACAGAATAGAATAGAATAGAATAAAATAGAACAGAATAAAATAGAATAGAACAGAATAGAACAGAATAGAACAGAATAGAATAAAATAGAACAGAATAAAATAGAATAGAACAGAATACAACAGAATAGAACAGAATAGAATAGAACAGAATAGAACAGAATAGAATAGAATAGAACAGAATAGAACAGAATAGAATAGAATAGAATAGAATAGAATAGAATAGAACAGAATAGAACAGAATAGAACAGAATAGAATAGAACAGAATAGAATAGAATAGAACAGAATAGAACAGAATAGAATAGAATAGAATAGAATAGAATAGAATAGAACAGAATAGAACAGAATAGAACAGAATAGAATAGAATAGAATAGAATAGAACAGAATAGAATAAAATAGAACAGAATAAAATAGAACAGAATAGAATAGAATAGAATAGAACAGAATAGAATAGAATAGAACAGAATAGAACAGAATAGAATAGAACAGAATAGAATAGAATAGAATAGAACAGAATAGAACAGAATAGAATAGAATAGAATAGAATAGAACAGAATAGAATAAAATAGAACAGAATAAAATAGAACAGAATAGAATAGAATAGAATAGAATAGAACAGAATAGAATAGAATAGAACAGAATAGAACAGAATAGAATAGAACAGAATAGAATAGAATAGAATAGAACAGAATAGAATAGAATAGAACAGAATAGAATAGAACAGAATAGAATAGAACAGAATAGAACAGAATAGAATAGAATAGAACAGAATAGAATAGAATAGAATAGAATAGAACAGAATAGAATAAAATAGAACAGAATAAAATAGAACAGAATAGAATAGAATAGAATAGAATAGAACAGAATAGAATAGAATAGAACAGAATAGAATAGAATAGAATAGAACAGAATAGAACAGAATAGAATAGAATAGAACAGAATAGAATAGAATAGAACAGAATAGAACAGAATAGAATAGAATAGAACAGAATAGAATAGAATAGAATAGAATAGAACAGAATAGAATAGAACAGAATAGAATAGAATAGAACAGAATAGAATAGAATAAAATAGAACAGAATAAAATAGAACAGAATAGAATAGAATAGAATAGAATAGAACAGAATAGAACAGAATAGAATAGAACAGAATAGAATAGAATAGAACAGAATAGAACAGAATAAAATAGAACAGAATAGAATAGAATAGAATAAAATAGAACAGAATAAAATAGAATAGAACAGAATAGAACAGAATAGAACAGAATAGAATAAAATAGAACAGAATAAAATAGAATAGAACAGAATACAACAGAATAGAACAGAATAGAATAGAACAGAATAGAACAGAATAGAATAGAATAGAACAGAATAGAACAGAATAGAATAGAATAGAATAGAATAGAATAGAATAGAACAGAATAGAACAGAATAGAACAGAATAGAATAGAACAGAATAGAATAGAATAGAACAGAATAGAACAGAATAGAATAGAATAGAATAGAATAGAATAGAATAGAACAGAATAGAACAGAATAGAACAGAATAGAATAGAATAGAATAGAATAGAACAGAATAGAATAAAATAGAACAGAATAAAATAGAACAGAATAGAATAGAATAGAATAGAACAGAATAGAATAGAATAGAACAGAATAGAACAGAATAGAATAGAACAGAATAGAATAGAATAGAATAGAACAGAATAGAACAGAATAGAATAGAATAGAATAGAATAGAACAGAATAGAATAAAATAGAACAGAATAAAATAGAACAGAATAGAATAGAATAGAATAGAATAGAACAGAATAGAATAGAATAGAACAGAATAGAACAGAATAGAATAGAACAGAATAGAATAGAATAGAATAGAACAGAATAGAATAGAATAGAACAGAATAGAATAGAACAGAATAGAATAGAACAGAATAGAACAGAATAGAATAGAATAGAACAGAATAGAATAGAATAGAATAGAATAGAACAGAATAGAATAAAATAGAACAGAATAAAATAGAACAGAATAGAATAGAATAGAATAGAATAGAACAGAATAGAATAGAATAGAACAGAATAGAATAGAATAGAATAGAACAGAATAGAACAGAATAGAATAGAATAGAACAGAATAGAATAGAATAGAACAGAATAGAACAGAATAGAATAGAATAGAACAGAATAGAATAGAATAGAATAGAATAGAACAGAATAGAATAGAACAGAATAGAATAGAATAGAACAGAATAGAATAGAATAAAATAGAACAGAATAAAATAGAACAGAATAGAATAGAATAGAATAGAATAGAACAGAATAGAACAGAATAGAATAGAACAGAATAGAATAGAATAGAACAGAATAGAACAGAATAGAATAGAACAGAATAGAATAGAATAGAACAGAATAGAATAGAATAAAATAGAACAGAATAAAATAGAACAGAATAGAATAGAATAGAACAGAATAGAATAGAATAGAATAGAACAGAATAAAATAGAACAGAATAGAATAGAATAGAACAGAATAGAATAGAACAGAATAGAACAGAATAAAATAGAACAGAATAGAATAGAATAAAATAGAACAGAATAGAATAGAACAGAATAGAACAGAATAGAATAGAATAGAACAGAATAGAATAGAATAGAACAGAATAGAATAGAATAAAATAGAACAGAATAAAATAGAACAGAATAGAATAGAATAGAACAGAATAGAATAGAATAGAATAGAATAGAATAGAATAGAATAGAATAAAATAGAACAGAATAGAATAGAATAGAACAGAATAGAATAGAACAGAATAGAACAGAATAAAATAGAACAGAATAGAATAGAATAAAATAGAACAGAATAGAATAGAACAGAATAGAACAGAATAGAACAGAAAGCAGCATCTGCAGCCAGAGGATGTTTGTCTCAGTGCTGGACGGATTCACATCGTCACATCTGCTCATCGATCAGAAACAAGCCTCTCTAATACCTTGGAAACAGATCTGATGAGTACCAACCACCAGGAGGAGAGGAGAGGAGAGAGGAGAGGAGAGAGGAGAGAGGAGAGGAGAGAGGAGAGGAGAGAGGAGAGAGGAGAGAGGAGAGGAGAGAGGAGAGGAGAGGAGAGAGGAGAGGAGAGAGAGAGGAGAGGAGAGGAGAGAGGAGAGGAGGGAGGAGAGCTGGTCAGGAGGAAGGGATACCAGGTGTGTGTGTGTGTGTGTGTGTGTGTGTGTGCCTTGTCATCTCCTCTATCTCCCCCCTTCTCTTACTCCTCTCCACTATTTTCATCCATTTCCTCTCTTCTCCCTCTCCTCCCTATCTCCATTCCTCTCCTCCCTCTTTTCTCTCCATTCTGCTCCCCTCCTCTTTTCTCCTTCCCACCTCCGTTCCTTTTCCATCTCCTCCTTCCCTTGCTGCTCCATCTCTTCTCTCCACTGCTCTTCTCTTCCTCCCTCCTCTCCTTTCATCTCCTCCTCTCTTCCTCCTTCTCTACTCTCAAATCTTTTACAGTCATTCTAGTGTCTTCACCACTCCTTCTCACACACACACACACACACACACACACACACACACACACACACACACACAGTGAAACAGGCTGATTGCATTATAATATTTGGTCTGTAGTTAGTAACACTTGACATCCAGACGTCTGGATCAGGTTGAATCTGGTCACAACGTCAGCAGCAACAGGAACAAGCTGTGGTGCTTCGTAGGTGGAGGGGTGAGGGAGGGTGAGAGGGGGTGAGGGAGGGTGAGAGGGGGTGAGGGAGGGTGAGAGTCACTCAACTAAATATTTAATTCCTGCGTTGACTCAGCTGCAACAGTTAGAAAATCACCGAGGTACTTCCTGGTCAGTGAACGCACCACGCACCAACCTAGAGCTGCTCGTGCTGGTGTGACTTCTACCGTCCTGCCTGGTGGACGACTCTGAGGGTCTGGAGGTCTGGAGAGACAGACCGTATTCAGACAGACAGACAGACAGACAGACAGAGAGAGAGAGAGAGAGAGAGAGTTACACACCAACCAACCAACTCACTGAAAGAGTTACACACCAACCAACCAACCGACTCACTGAGAGAGTTACACACCAACCAACCAACCGACTCACTAAGAGAGTTACACACCAACCAACCAACTCCCTGAGAGAGTTACACACCAACCGACCGACTCACTGAGAGAGTTACACACCGACCGACCGACTCACTGAAAGAGTTACACAACAACCAACCAACCGACTCACTGAGAGAGTTACACACTAACCGACCGACTCACTGAGAGAGTTACACACTAACCGACCGACTCACTGAGAGAGTTACACACCAACCGACCGACTCACTGAGAGAGTTACACACCGACCGACCGACTCACTGAAAGAGTTACACAACAACCAACCAACCGACTCACTGAGAGAGTTACACACTAACCGACCGACTCACTGAGAGAGTTACACACTAACCGACCGACTCACTGAGAGAGTTACACACCAACCGACCGACTCACTGAGAGAGAGTTGGTTGGTCAAAACCATCAAAACCAAATGTAGATATTATAGAGGAGCTTTGGAGATTACACCCAAGATGATTAACGCACTCATTTGTTTTCCCCTCACTCTTCTTCATCCTGGCTTTAGAATCGACTCTCTCCTTCTCTTGTTCTTCATCTTCTCTCCATCATTTTTATCCCTCCATCTCCCAATGTCAAACCATGCCACGCGCCGACAGAAGCCATTTCCTCTGTTTGTTAGCCACATAAAAGTTTAATGCGGCGCTCTCCTATCTATCTGTCTGCTGGAGAGATGGAAGGTGATGAAGGAGGAAAGGATGGAGGAAAAGAGAAAGAAAGAAAAGAGAAAGAGGGGAAAATAAATGAGAGATGGAGGAGAGACAAGGGGTGGTTGAAGAGGGAGGGGAGGATGGGGAGAGACAAGAGCAAAGGGAAGGACAAACAAACAAAAGGAGAGATAAAAACAAGTAGGAAGGGAAGGAGGCAGAAAAGGATAGAAGGAAAGATGGAGGGAGAAAGAATGAGAGGCTTGAAAACAGACTGGAAAGGGGAGTGAGAAAGGGCAACAGAAAGGAGGAGTAAAGAAAGACAAGAAGATGAGGAAGAGGGAAGGAAGAGACAAGGATGGAAGGATGGATGGAGGAAGAGAAAGACTGAAAACTGAAAGAGAAAGAGGAGAGGGAGGAAAAAGGTAGATAGAAGAGTGATAGATGGAGATGGATAGATGGAGGAGCGACAGAAAGAATAAGAGAACTGAAAAAAGGCAGATTGAAAGGCTGATGGATGGAGAGAGAAAGGGATGGAGAGAAAAGGGAGATGAGGAAAGATGGAGGAGGGAGAGACAATGAAAACAGAATGAAAGATGAGGAAGGAAGAGAAAGAAGGAGGGAATTAAAAACAGAAAGGAGAGAAAAGAGCAGGAAATTGGAGGCGAGAGAAAGAGAATTGAAAAAGATGAGAGAGAGAGAGAGAATGAAAGGTGGAGGAGGAAGAGAAAGAATAAGGGAAGAGTGGAAGTGAAAGGAGGTGTGAGGATAAATGGTGTTGTTAAAGTTTAATACTGGTCCAGGGTCTGAGGAGAGGAGGAGCTAACAGTTAACTCTTCATCTCTCCTTCCTTTCATCCCTCCTTCCCTTCAACTCTCACTTCCTTTCATCCCTCCTTCCCTTCAACTCTCACTTCCTGTCAGATGTTTTGCCACAGTTACAGTTTCATATGGGAGGAAGCTGCTCTGTCTCCTGTTAGCATCACATCACCGGTCCTACCTGGTGGACGCTGCGCCGCATCGCCGTAGCAACAGACGCCGACTCAACGGTCATTTTGCCGCCACATCGACATCCATTCGATGTCTAAATGTTAGCTGGGATGCGTCGACCCAGAACCAGGTTACCTGACCAACCGGGTTCACCGCTGGTCCTTAAAGACAACCGCAGACGGACGGACGTGGTGCAGACGTCACGTATGTCCTGGCGCCTGCACACGTTGAGTCATGAGTCACTTCCTCACATTCTGAAGTTGCCTTACGATGACGGATCAAAGGTGTGAGAGTGAGTCAGCTATAACAAGGCCAAGTTGTTCTCTATATAGCACTATCAGCATCCTTGTCATCACACACACACACACACACTCCATATGTATTCCACACTGCTGTATTGAAGGCGAAGGTGTTCCTGGGTTAGAAACACACCAGAGTGACATTACAGTGATCAGAGAAGTCCCATGTGATGTGAAGGTCACGGTTCAATCGCCAACATGTCCACCCGCCGCCACGCGAAGCCCTGCTGGTTCAACCGGTTCAGTCTGCTTTCACCGGGTCAGGAGGACATGTTGGAACCACACGACACAACAAAGACTAAACGCACCAACATGGAGATGAAGACGGTTGCAGCGCTGGGAGATCAGGTACCACCAAGACGCTCAGATGCTCGTCTCTTCTCCTGGCTGGAGGAGAGACGTCTCCTCAAGCTCCAGTCAGATGAAGAGCGCTTGACTAGAAAATGACTCGGGTAAAAAGAGAAGCTGGCTAAGAAAAAAACACTCATCAAATGAAATATGAAGAGAAAAGAGAAATGCCTGACAGAGATAATGGCTGAGGGGGGAATTAGGAGAAAGGAGGGCAAAGAAACAACGAGAACAAATGAAATCCACCATTTCTCATTTAGTGATTCAATTACAGAGAATCAGCATCGGTTCACACATACAAGGAGTTTATATGACACACAGGTTACAGTAGACTAATTATAAAAGTAGTTTATTAATAAGAGAGACAGTTATATAAGACTATATGACTCTTATACTTATTATATATAGTTATTATACTTATTAATGCTTCCCTTATGAAGTCGTCACATTTTGAAACGTGTGTTGGTCCAAAATGAGATCCACCATTTTGAACCTGATGAACCTGATGAACCTGATGAACATGATGAACCTGATGAACATGATGAACCTGATGAACATGATGAACCTGATGAACCTGATGAACATGATGAACCTGATGAACATGATGAACATGATGAACCTAATGAACCTGATGAACATGATGAACCTGATGAACATGATGAACCTGATGAACCTGATGAACATGATGAACCTGATGAACATGATGAACATGATGAACCTGATGAACCTGATGAACATGATGAACCTGATGAACCTGATGAACATGATGAACATGATGAACCTAATGAACCTGATGAACATGATGAACCTGATGAACATGATGAACCTGATGAACCTGATGAACATGATGAACCTGATGAACATGATGAACATGATGAACCTGATGAACCTGATGAACCTGGTAAACCAGCAGCACTCACTTTCTCATCCAGGGAATCGAATGTGCAACATTCAGGCAACAACGCAGCTTCTCTAACCCACCAGCCTGTTCTCTCATCCAACTAGGAATAGTCAAGAAGAGGAAAGTATTCTACCAGTGAAACAGGAGGCGGAGCTAACATGACTGAAACAGGAAGTAGTTTGACGGTGGAAAGTAAGGGTGTGGAGGTCGGGGGGGCGGATGGGTGGAGACATTTACCTTCAACTCCGACTACCTGGGTTCAACAGACCAGAGACACCAGTCTGGTTCAGGTCTGGTAACCAAACCAGTCTGGTTCAGGTCTGGTCTGGTAACCAAACCAGTCTGGTTCAGGTCTGGTTCAGGTCTGGTAACTAAACCGGACAACACGCTGACATACACACACACACCACGTGCACTGACTTCTCTGGACCTTCTCTGGGTCTTCTCTGGATCTTCTCTGGGTCTTCTCTGGATCTTCTCTGGATCTTCTCTGGGTCTTCTCTGGACCTTCTCTGGGTCTTCTCTGGACCTTCTCTGGGCCTTCTCTGGTTCTTCTCTGGGTCTTCTCTGGATCTTCTCTGGACCTTCTCTGGGCCTTCTCTGGATCTTCTCTGGGTCTTCTCTGGATCTTCTCTGGGTCTTCTCTGGGTCTTCTCTGGATCTTCTCTGGATCTTCTCTGGATCTTCTCTGGGTCTTCTCTGGATCTTCTCTGGATCTTCTCTGGGTCTTCTCTGGACCTTCTCTGGGCCTTCTCTGGTTCTTCTCTGGATCTTCTCTGGATCTTCTCTGGGTCTTCTCTGGACCTTCTCTGGGTCTTCTCTGGGTCTTCTCTGGATCTTCTCTCCTGCGGACGGCAGAATTCCACCTGGCTGATTGAAACGCCCTTCACTTGGAGCAAGATGGCCACCTGGCTGTGGGCTGCTGGGGAATGTAGTCCTTTCACCCAGTTTGTGTGTGAGTGTGTGTATGTCCTTATGGATATGTGTGCAGACATGCTACTGTACAAACTCAGTGTGCTTACATGTAAGTGTGTGCATGACTATACATGAGTGTGTGTGTGTGTGTGTGGTTGACAGTGTGACAATTTGTAGTGTGGTGTCAGCGAACTATGTGACAAAGATTTATTGTTGTGCCAAGCTGTCACAGTCTCTGCTGTGTGTGTGTGTGTGTGTGTTCTAGCATTTATATGTCTAAATGCATGTGTGAATGTGAGGGTGTTTAAGTCTGTGTGTGTGTGTGTGTGTGTGTGTGTGTGTGTATGTGTGTGTGTGTCATGCTGACATGCTAATTCGGTGATATAAAGCAGTGACAGTGTAATTGATGTTCCAGGCAGAAAGCAAGGACACACCTCGTATTATATCACAGCATCTGAATAGACAAGAGAGAGAGACAGGGAGAGAGAGAGACAGGGAGAGAGAGAGACAGGGAGAGAGAGAGACAGGGAGAGAGAGAGACAGGGAGAGAGAGAGAGGGAGAGAGAGAGAGAGAAAGAGGGAGAGAGAGAGAGAGAAAGAGGGAGAGAGAGAGAGAAAGAGGGAGAGAGAGAGCGAGAGAGAGAGACAGATACATGTTACTACTACTACTACTACACACACAGATACATGTTACTACTACTACTACACACACAGATACATGTTACTACTACTACTACTACACACACAGATACATGTTACTACTACTACTACACACACAGATACATGTTACTACTACTACTACTACACACACAGATACATGTTACTACTACTACTACACACACAGATACATGTTACTACTACTACTACTACACACACAGATACATGTTACTACTACTACTACTACACACAACAGATACATGTTACTACTACTACTACTACTACACACACAGATACATGTTACTACTACTACTACACACACAGATACATGTTACTACTACTACTACTACACACACAGATACATGTTACTACTACTACTACTACTACACACAAACAGATACATGTTACTACTACTACTACTACTACACACACAGATACATGTTACTACTACTATTACTACACACACAGATACATGTTACTACTACTACTACTACTACACACACAGATACATGTTACTACTATGTTACTACTACTACTACTACTACACACACAGATACATGTTACTACTACTACTACTACTACACACACAGATACATGTTACTACTACTACTACTACACACACACAGATACATGTTACTACTACTACTACTACTACTACTACACACACAGATACATGTTACTACTACTACTACTACACACAGATACATGTTACTACTACTACTACACACACAGATACATGTTACTACTACTACTACACACACAGATACATGTTACTACTACTACTACTACACACACAGATACATGTTACTACTACTACTACTACACACACAGATACATGTTACTACTACTACTACTACACACACAGATACATGTTACTACTACTACTACTACACACACAGATACATGTTACTACTACTACTACACACACAGATACATGTTACTACTACTACTACTACACACAGATACATGTTACTACTACTACTACACACACAGATACATGTTACTACTACTACTACTACACACACAGATACATGTTACTACTACTACTACTACACACACAGATACATGTTACTACTACTACTACTACTACACACACAGATACATGTTACTACTACTACTACTACACACACAGATACATGTTACTACTACTACTACTACACACACAGATACATGTTACTACTACTACTACTACTACACACACAGATACATGTTACTACTACTACTACTACACACACAGATACATGTTACTACTACTACTACTACACACACAGATACATGTTACTACTACTACTACACACACAGATACATGTTACTACTACTACTACACACAGATACATGTTACTACTACTACTACACACACAGATACATGTTACTACTACTACTACACACACAGATACATGTTACTACTACTACTACTACACACACAGATACATGTTACTACTACTACTACTACTACACACACAGATACATGTTACTACTACTACTACTACACACACACAGATACATGTTACTACTACTACTACTACACACAGATACATGTTACTACTACTACTATACACACAGATACATGTTACTACTACTACTACACACACAGATACATGTTACTACTACTACTACACACACAGATACATGTTACTACTACTACTACTACTACACACACAGATACATGTTACTACTACTACTACTACTATTACACACAGATACATGTTACTACTACTACTACTACTACTACTACACACACACACACACACACACACACACACACACACACACACACACAGAGAGAGAGAGTACCTAGTCTTCTAGACCAAACTGGGAGAGGTGGTAGAGGGAACTGGGATGAGCGTTAAAGAGTTGCTAACCCTAGTTAGCACTAGTTTAGAGCTCTTCAGCATTAAGGACAGTTTATTAACATGTCATAATAAAATACTGTATCTAATGTCATGTACAAGCTACGAGCACCAAAGCTAACGCCATGCTGGTGTCGCTGATTTACTCTGACATCTTCCACAAGGGAGGTTTTCAGACGCTAGAGCAGAAGAAGAAGAAGAAGAAGAAGAAGAAGACTGGAGCTCCGACTGTCTGGCGTAGCTGTGGATTATAATGTCCTTTGTCATTTTAGAAAACACTATTGTGTTTTTTAGTACAGATTCAGTAGAGATTCTTACACTCAAAACTATGAAATCTAGTCTAACCTAATCTGATCTAATCCCATGTAATCTAATCTGATTTGATCTGATCTAATGTTATGCAATGTAAACTAATCTAATCTAATCTAGTGTAATCTAATCTGATTTGATCTGATATAAACGAATGTAACGTAATCTGATCTAATCTAATTTGATTTGATCTAATCAAATCAAATCTAGTCTAGTCTAATGTTATTTGAGCTAGTCTACTCTAATCTAGTCTAGTCTAATTTGATCTAGTCTAATGTAATCTAGTCTAATCTAGTCTACTCTAATCTGATCTAATCTAATCTAGGCTAGTCTAGTCTGATCCAATCGAATTGAATCAAATCTAGTCTAGTCTAATCTAATCTAATCTAATCTAATGTTGTCGGAAAGAAGCTTCAGTTCCTAGATCTCCAGCATTACAAATGCAATCAATTGTTGTAAATATCTTCTGATAATGATGTCATCTCATAAACACAAATAAAGAGATACGTAAGAGATCTCCTCAAGAGGTTCCACTCCTCCAAGCCCTCGAGATGATAGGAAAAGAAAGAAAACAGGAGCTGGGAACGGAGGTAGAAGAGAGTTTTTGGAGATGTGATCCAGCGGTGTGAGGGTGATCTGAGGATCCTTCCACGCCAGGAAGCCACCGGGGAGATTGGACCAAGAGTATTCAATCCCTCAGAGCGCCGACCTGCAGGTCTCTGGGAGAGTCCAGGTACGCTGTAGATAAGACGGCTGGGTGATTTAGAGCGTCCACGCCCTGCTGTCCCGGCCATTAATCTGCCGCCTCTCAATGTGCCTTTCCAACGTCTTTGAGCTGCAGCAGCCTGGTGGGTCTGACAACGCAACCTCCAGCTCAAGGACAACGGCTGAGGACCTCTAAAGCTTTAGTATGGACACACACACACACACAGATATGCATACATACATAAACACATAGATGGTGGATGGATACTAAACAAACATGTGAGTGGCTGCTGTGTATTCTGGGAGTTGGAGGAATACAAGCTGTCAAGACGTCAGTCAGACTCACCTCAGAGGGCGTCAATTAGGTCATTAATTAACGAGCTGTTTCAATTAACGTCTTACTGCTGAAGACAGTCTAGTTTGTGTTTCCGTGCCATTGGGGTGTGTGTGTGTGTGTGTGTGTGTGTGTGTGTGTGTGTGTGTGTGTGTGTGTGTGTGGCAGATGAAATCCAACTAATTAGTCCCTCCTCCCTGGTTTCTCAACCCCCCCCGTAACCCCCTGATCCCAGATGAGCAATTAGCATATGGCTTAATTGTACAAATGAACATGGCTCATAATTGACTAAATTAGCATGAGACTCCAAAGGCTACAGTCCACGGTCCTGTCTGCCTGTTTGATATTAGTGTGTGTGTGTGTGTGTGTGTGTGTGTGTGTGTGTGTCCGTTAGAGCCAGGGGAGAAGGCAGCAAGTGGTTGTTGCTAGGCATCCAGAATCTCTCTGTAGTGTCAGTGTTGCAGCGGACATGAAAGCATTAACAGTGATTTAATGGGAGATGAGTCTAATGGACTCCATAGGAACAAACACAGCAGACGGTTGAAGGACAGACTGAACAGAGGATGGGGGTAAAAAAACACAGAGGACAGAGAGGAGTTGTTTTTTAAAGTAGTAATACGTGACATCTCCATCTCAGTCTCTGTCCTCTCCCATTCTGATCTCCTCAACATCATCAACCTCAACATCATCAACCTCAACCATCATGAAGCTTCTCCATCTGCTGCTCTCAACACCTGGTGTCAGGTAGGTCTTTACCGGGAGAAACCCTCTGGAGACAGGAAGTGATGCGTTTTACGTCTCAACAGAAGAAGAACTGGGTAGTTAGCATGAGCAGCGATAGCCACCGTGGCTGAACAGACAGAGAGAAGAGCGCCACCTACAGGAACTCAAACTCCATCAACAGGAAATCCAAGGAGGAAGACGTCACAGTACTGGACACACTGTTTGATTGACAGGTGATCTCTGGGAAGAGCAGTGAGGGACACTACAGTGAAGAACACCACAGTGAAGAACACTACAGTGAGGCTGAGAGACGAAGATGGAAACTGGATAATACAATGAGGATCTGTCAGAGTGAATGAGGACAGGCATGTCAGGCTGCACGACAGGAAGTTGGTAATAGAGCTGACGGCAGTGGATTGTTGTTGAGCTAGGAGAACGTTCAGTACAACTCGATAAGACACTGAGAGAACCCGAGGGATTCATCTCATTTTTATTTAGAGATGTCCCAACGACATTACAGTTAGCTCATGGCTAGCCACTCAAGCTAGCCAGCAGCCAGAGGAAGCGATGCCCAGAGGAGCTTCAGTCCCGGCTGGTTTGATCAATACTCAACACCAGAACGGGAAAGCTGCTGCACCTTTTAAGACCCATAATGTGAATGAATGGTTCAAATGGCTCCAAAATAACAAATATACTTGATAAAGGTTCTTCTAAGGTTGTGCAGGAAATCAGAGCAGTGACTGAATCTGTGTTCTGCTGCTCGTCAGGAGGTTGAAGAATCTGGCAGGAAGGGGAATTAAGTCGTGTTATCGGGATGTTTCCCTCACACACAAAATATACACACCGACATTTTATCACAGTTAATATGGTGAGGAAGCAGATAAGTGATGAAATCAAGGAAGCTGAGGATTGCGGCATCATGATAGATGAAGGACGTAAGCTAGCGAGGTGAATGGTGAGACTCCACCGCAGCACAAGGCTTGGACTCCTTACTCAAAAGCATCGAACGCTCGGCCGGTGAAACGCTGACAGGAAAGCATGCAGATGCACTCGCCTCGTAACCTACGCCGACTCGCTTCGGTGGATGCTGTGAGGAATGTGCAACAAGCGGATGAGATCTTCAAATGTTTTACAACTTCTCTTCCTATTCTGTTGCTCATCGTTAGTAAGAGCCCTCCCCGCTGATACCCGGAGGACCAGGGATGTACGTGGACTGATGCCTTCCTTCGCACTCCAAGGTGAAGACCAGCCTGGAGAAGCTGCTCAATGAACCTCCAGATGACCTTTCCTCTTTTAAAGGTCGTCTCAAAACGTTCTTGTCCTCTGTGGCTGAACCCTGAACCATCCCTGTTATTGAAGCAGTTTTATTCTCACCCAGTAGGGTTCAGTCCCTCACTCCCTTCTTCCTTTCTTTAATCCTGTTTTAGCAAATGTGTTTAAATGTGAAGTATAAATTATACAAATATACTCTCCTCTCCTCACCAGGAGAGGAGAGAAGACAAGAGAGAGGAGACAGGAGACAGGAGAGAGGAGAGAGGAGACAGGAGAGAGGAGACAGGAGAGAGGAGACAGGAGACAGGAGACAGGAGAGAGGAGAGAGGAGACAGGAGAGAGGAGAGAGGAGACAGGAGAGAGGAGAGAGGAGACAGGAGAGAGGCCCAACGTAACCTCTCTATCTTTCATGAGCGTTCCCATGTCTCCCATGTCGCCCATGTCTCCCTTGTCTCCCATGTCTCCCATGTCTCCCATGTCGCCCATGTCTCCCATGTCGCCCATGTCTCCCTTGTCTCCCATGTCTCCCATGTCTCCCATGTCTCCCTTGTCTCCCATGTCTCCCATGTCTCCCATGTCGCCCATGTCTCCCATGTCTCCCTTGTCTCCCATGTCTCCCATGTCGCCCATGTCTCCCATGTCGCCCATGTCTCCCATGTCTCCCTTGTCTCCCTTGTCTCTGGGAACGCCGAGCACCCTGGTATATGGAGTTCTGTATCCTTGTGCACATCTGGCTTCATTTGATAGAAGACAGTGGAGACAACGTGAGTTTTTACCTCGGCATCGACCGACTTGAATGAAGAGACGCTCAGGCTCAGGATGTTCTCAAGTCCTTCCTAGACAAGTGGCATTTTGCTGCCAATGGCGAAAGTCAGAGACATGAAGAATCTGTCTGCATCACGTCTGCAGAGGAAAATACCACAAGGCTCCATAGCAAAGGACACAATGGAGCTCTTGACTCCCAAGGGACCCCACAAGGATGGCTTCCTCCATTCATACAAACTTATTAGTGTGTATCTCACTCCACCTGTGACGGCCTTCAGCGTTGGAAGAACTGCCAGAGGAAACGTATCGTCTGAATGAAACAGAAACTCGGCCCTTTTCAGTGTTAAGAGGTGGAGGACTGAAGCGCACCAGCAGACGTCAGAGGTGAGGGCTGATTTCATTTCAGTCTCATGGCTTTTTTTCTTATTGCTTTTGCCTCGACTTACTGCAGTTATGATGTTGGTGTTTTTAATGTATTTCCACTTTGGCTCTAGTTCCAGTCCTTCAGTTGCTATGGGGTTTTGGGTGATGAATGGGAAACGTGTTCATAGGCTTTAGCCAAGGCTGGTTAACTTCTGAATATATGGGTAGTAGATGTGTATTGTGGCCGTTGCCTGCTGGTTTTGTGGGGATCCTACTGGTGTGCGGTGCTGGATTGTGTTGCAGGCCTTACTGGTGTGTTCAAGGGTAACTTATATTGTGTGTCGACGTGTGAGAGCAAGCTGCGTCTTGCAATCGGCTTGTATGTCTTCAATACGACGTGTCTCAATCTGCACATTTAAATTACTACAAACTATTCGGAAACAAATCCGCTCACTGAATAGTCTGTCAGCCCTGCAGCAGTGAAGAAGAAGTCCACCGATGAACGTGCTATATAGAGACCTATGAATGAAAGTGTGTAACAAATATGGATTACAGCAATAGGAGGGTGTGCAAAGTAGCAGCAGGCAACGAGAAATATGTACAATATGAGAATACACCAAAAACAACATAAATATTTGCTGTTTCAGAAGGTGAAAATGTATAAAGCATATCCATATAATCAATAAACCACAGAGGAAAAACAATATGTGAGGCTGCACAGATACAAGATCTGCTTTTGTTGATCCAACATGGCAGACATTTGCTATTTCAGTCTTATTGAGTACGAGGTGGGTAAGGTCACTGCTAGGGTCAACGAGATACTGGAGATACATCCTTTCATTTTCTCCTCTGAATTTCTATTAAAACGCTTTGGAAATCTTGGTGTTAATAATGTATATTGAATCCATTCATTTGCCCATTGATCCAGTGATGGAATAGTGTAATATTTACTGTCATGGGTTATAATCTGTCATGACACTAAAGCACCTTTGAATTGGTGAAAGAAAGAAGGAAAGACATTAGCTCAGCAGCTAGAAAGCGAGAGGAAGGGAGAGAAAAAGAAATATGGACAGACACAAAACAAAGAAGCGAATCTGAGAGAAACAAAGAAACCTCCTTCTTTCTCACGAGGAGAATAAACAGACAGAGAGGCTCGTCTCCATCGACTCGTCGTGTCCCTGACAGTTACAGTCCATATCAAACCCAGGTTTCAGACGGGTCGCCTGCAGGTGAAACTGACATTTTTGTTGTAAGGTAGCCAGACTCCAATTTAAGAAGTTGCTCATCAAAGTTGCCCGTTGTCACCAGACGTTTTACAGATGCAACCGGTGCAGAAGTCCTACCAGCTGCATGGCGGCTGCTCTTTGTCTCCAAACCAAGAGCAAATAATTGGAAATGTCAGATGTTTCATGGCATCTGGTGAACTGTGTGCAGTCCTAATGCAAAGTGTTTTGTTGCTTGTTGATCCACTTCAGATCAGAAACGTCCTGATAGTTTCGGTCCTAAGAGATAGTTGGAGCAGAAATCAGACCTGGAACAGAGACTCTGATGGATACTGGTCCTGGAGATGCTGCTGGAGGTCCTAGAGTAGTCCTGGAGTAGTCCTGGAATAGTCCTGGAGTAGTCCCAGAGTAGTCCTGGAGTAGTCCCAGAGTAGGCCTGGAATAGTCCTGGAGTAGTCTTGGAATAGTCCCAGAGCAGTCCTGGAGTAGTCCTGGAGTAGTCCTAGAGCAGTCCTGGAGTAGTCCTGGAGTAGTCCTGGAGTAGTCCTGGAGTAGTCCTGGAGCAGTCCTGGAGTAGTCCTGGAGTAGTCCTGGAGTAGTCCTGGAGCAGTCCTGGAGTAGTCCTGGAGCAGTCCTGGAGTAATCCTGGAGTAGTCCTAGAAAAGGCATTGGATCAGCAGACAGCTGTAGCCCTGTATTGAGCAGCTAGAAGGACTGAGGTCTTTAAGGGGTTCAAATTTCTATTTCTATGCCGTTTATTTCCTCTGTGGTCCTGTGGTGCATTGTGGTCCTAAAGCCTCTTGGTGTATTCAGTATTCGGTATGTTTTAATACGTCTGACAGAGTAAACTCACCAGACACAAATATTCACCAACATGTACGTAGTGGCTGAACTAAATTTCCCCACATATGTACAAGCTCCTTTACACGTGGATAATAAACCAAGGACAAGAATGTAAAGATGTAGACAAATAGTATTGATGGCCGCCCCTCATCTCCTCAAGGTCCAACATGTTTGTTTCATCCATCCATTTCATCCATTCTATATGATTTCTCTTGCCAATAACAAGCATTGTATTCAAGATATGCAGTTATCGGACGGTGAATAAAGAGAGGAGGTAACTGAACAGTGTAAGAACATGTTTTGTCTGTTTCTCTACATGCTGCTGAATGAGTTATTGTCTTTGACCAATGACGCTTCCAGCCGTCCTTCAACATCTCCTATAGGAAAGACGCTGATGATGATGGTGAAGAAGAATGAGTGAGGAAGTGGAGAAGTATTTGGAGGGGATGGAAATGGACGATCTGAAGAGGTATTTTGGCCATGTGGTGTCCAGTACCCAACGTAAGGACAGGACTGAGACAGCCTATATAGCCTATAT
>JAXDDW010000225.1:45000-47500 GCA_034670385.1 Hoplostethus mediterraneus | reverse complement strand
AGGACCGCTAACCAGGACCGCTAACCAGAACCGCTAACCAGGACCGCTAACCAGAACCGCTAACCAGAACCGCTAACCAGGACCGCTAACCAGGACCGCTAACCAGAACCGCTAACCAGGACCGCTAACCAGGACCGCTAACCAGAACCGCTAACCAGGACCGCTAACCAGGACCGCTAACCAGGACCGCTAACCAGAACCGCTAACCAGGACCGCTAACCAGGACCGCTAACCAGGACCGCTAACCAGAACCGCTAACCAGGACCCTGGGGCCCCCCGTCCCCGTCCAGGAACCAGGATTATATAGCAAATTGATCAGTCAAGTGATTGAGTGATGATTGTGTCTGTAGTAACTGATCCCAGAGCACTTGAAACTAGGACCCCAAACATATCTGCAAATACCAAAACGTCTTTCCCCAGACCACCGTGGACCACGGAGGGCCACCACGGACCACCATGGACCACGGAGGGCCACCACGGACCACCATGGACCACGGACCACCGTGGACCACGGAGGGCCACCATGGACCACGGACCACCGTGGACCACGGAGGGCCACCACGGACCACCATGGACCACGGACCACCGTGGACCACGGAGGGCCACCACGGACCACCATGGACCACGGACCACCGTGGACCACGGAGGGCCACGGAGGGCCACCGCGGACCACCATGGACCACGGAGGGCCACCACGGACCACCATGGACCACGGACCACCGTGGACCACGGAGGGCCACGGAGGGCCACCGCGGACCACCATGGACCACGGAGGGCCACCGCGGACCACCATGGACCACGGAGGGCCACCACGGACCACCATGGACCACGGACCACCATGGACCACGGAGGGCCACCACGGACCACCACGCACCAGTCTCCTGCCCGACGGGTCCTCAGACCTTGTTCCTTCTTTTCTCTCTCTCTCTCTCTCTCTCTCTCTCTCTCTCTCTCTCTCTCTCTCTCTCTCTCTCTCTCTCTCTCTCTCTCTCTCTCTCTCTCTCTCTCTCTCTCTCTCTCTCTCTCTCTCTCTCTCTCTCTCTCTCTCTCTCTCTCTCTCTCTCTCTCTCTCTCTCTCACCACTACTCCATAAGGGGACGAGCCATTTAATGAAGAGGCAGTGAGTCATGAAAGTAGGACAGTGTGTGTGTGTGTGTGTGTGTGTGTGTGTGTGTGTGTGTGTGTGTGTGTGTGTGTGTGTGTGTGTGTGTGTGTGTGTATCTGTCATATTAGCATCTACCACAGCAGAACTGAACCTGACCTGATTTCCACTCTGCTGTGGCTGTGTGGGCGGACCCAACAGAGAAACAGGAAGTGATGCAATAAAATAACAAAAGAACAATAAGTACTTCCAATACTAATCAATAGTAATGTATTATTTATTTGCTAAGAGGACAAAGCCACTAACAGACATTGTTTGTTACTTCATTGATATATAACACACACCTAAATACTTCACTGTTGTTGTTTTCCCCGTACTATACATACATACACTACACATCCTGTATCCTTGAAGCGTACTCTGACCTGGCGGTTGAATTCATCAGCAGTACTCTGAGCAGCTTCACAGGGAGAGGTGGATCTGGAGCTGGACCCCCGAGGCCGGGGAGGAGCTGGACCCCCGAGGCCGGGGAGGAGCTGGACCCCCGAGGCCGGGGAGGAGCTGGACCCCCGAGGCCGGGGCAGCCCCCTAAAGCTGCACTGCTTCTATGTAGTACCTATGTAGTACCTTCTATGTAGTACCTATGTAGTACCTTCTATGTAGTACCCTCCCATCAGCCTCGGGCCACTGCTGGTTGGTCATTTTCCTTGAAAAACCATCAATACTTCCATTGACACGAATGCCAGAATGTTATGGCTTCAGTTTATCATGAGTCCAGATGAAGTGAGATCCTTACTGCTACTGAAGTCCACCAGGACCTGGTCTGAGTAAGGGTCCTGTCTAGGTTCTGTGAACCTGTCTTTATATTTGAGGGTGTGTGTGCTCCATTGTTGTGGTTGTTTCCATGGTGCCAAACTGACCCGGAAGTACATCGACCCAAATGAAAAAGTTTTGCGAGATGTTTTTCATTACAAAAAAAATACAAAAGAATTTTTTTTTGTCAACCTTCGATTTTTCCCCCCCTCCATGTCCCTTCCCGGGCTCCGTAGTGTGTGTGTGTGTGTGTGCGTGCGTGTGTGCGTGCGTGCGTGCGCGTGTGCGCGTGTGTGTGTGTGTGTGTGTGTGCGTGTGTGTGTGTGTACGAGGGGGTGAACCCACTTCTTAAGAAAAAAAATAAAAGTCAAAGTCCGAAAATATCCGGGGATGTTTTGTACAAGGAACAACAACCAGGCAGTAATCCATAACTGAAGGGAATTATGGGTACGACAGTGATGCAGTAGGTAACTAACCCTAACTAACCCTAACTAACCCATCAGCAGCACTGAAGCACGTTCTCAAGGTATCATGGCTTTTAAAGAACATAGAACGTGTTTTCTTCCAAAAAATAATAAAACCAGG